>OX377619.1:19592676-19744325 GCA_947397865.1 Polietes domitor | reverse complement strand
ACAGCAGATGGATGATCATATTTTTGCGGTCTTGAGGACCATCTGGGTCCACACGCCCACTATGATAGATTATTTCAAATCTTTTTTATACTAGCTCATAATTATTACTAACAAAATCTATATATATAAAAGAAAGTGTCCGAAGCGATGTAATCCCATAACTCGAGATTGGTCAAACCGATTTTGATGATTTGTACTTTGTTGGAAAGGTATTTTCTCAGCACGGGTTTAAAAAAAAAATAAAAAAAAGAACTTTCAAAATATCAAAATTTGAAATGTATGATTTTTACCACCCAGCGTGTTTCGACAGGTTTATTTTCGATTTTTTTCAATTTTCTTTTTTCATTTACTCGAGATTGGCCAAACCGATTTTGATGATTTATACTTTGTTAGAAAGGTATTTTCTCAGTAAAAGTCAAAAAAAGTCAAAAAAACGTCAAAAAATCAAAATTTCAAAATGACTTATTTTTACCACACAGCGTGTTACGACAGGTTTTTTTCCGATGTTGGTGAAATTTTCAGTGCAGATAGATGTAGGTCTGGAAGGAACTATAGGCTATAGAATTTTTAAAATTAGCTCTGTGGGCGGAGGGGGCGTGGCAATAGTGTTTTTGAGAGCTAGAAGGCTGAAAATTGGAACGTATATATTACTGACCACGAGAATGATAAATATGATGCCGAAATTTGGATTTTCATTTTGTGGGCGGAGTGGGAGTGGCAAAAGTGTTTTTGAGAGCTAGATGGCTGAAAATTGGTACATATATATTACTGATCACGAGAATGATAAATATGATACCGAAATTTGGATTTTTCGTTTTGTGGGCGGAGTGGGCGTGGCAATAGTGTTATTTGAGCTAGAAGGCTGAAAAATTGAATGTATATATTACTGACCAGGAGAAAGATCAAGTTGATGCCGAAATTTGGATTTTCGTTTTGTGGGCGGAGTGGGCGTGGCAAAAGTGTTTTTGAGAGGTAGTAGGCTGAAAATTGGTACATATATATTACTGACCACGAGAAAGATCAATTTGATGCTGAAATTTGGATTTTCGTTTTGTGGGCGGATTGGGCGTGGCAATAGTGTTCTTTGAGCTAGAAGGCTGAAAATTGGAATGTATATATTACTGGCCACGAGAAAGATCAACTTGATACCGAAATTTGGATTTACGTTTCGTGGACTTTGGGGCGTGGCAAAAGTGTTTTGGAGAGCTGGAAGGCTGAAAATTGGTACATATATATTACTGACCACGAGAATGATAAATATGATGCCGAAATTTGGATTTTCGCTTTGTGGGCGGAGTGGGCGACAAAAGTGTTTTTGAGAGGTAGTAGGCTGAAAATTGGTACATATAAAGAGTGATTTTTTTGAGGTTAGGATTTTCATGCATTAGTATTTGACAGATCACGTGGGATTTCAGACATGGTGTCAAAGAGAAAGATGCTCAGTATGCTTTGACATTTCATCATGAATCGTCTTACAAACGAACAACGCTTGCAAATTATTGAATTTTATTATCAAAATGCGTGCTCTGTTAAGAAAGTTCATTGCGCGCTTCCATTTTATGGTCAGTTTAATCGACCCACTGAAGCGGCTATTCGGGCTATTGTGACTAAATTTCGCACCAAATTTACATTGTTGGACATTAAACCACCAACACGCTTACGTAGAGTGCGAACAGAAGAAAATATCGCAGCTGTATCGGCCAGTGTTAATGATGACCACCAATTTTCGATTCGTCGCCGTTCGCACCAATTGGGTCTCTGTTACTCAAAAACGTGGAAATGCCAAAATTGGACTAAGCGGATGGACCACCTAAGACGCAGCCGCGGTCAACATTTAAATGAAATTATCTTCAAAAAGTAAATGTCATGGACCAATCTAACGTTTCAAATAAAGAACCGATGAGATTTTGCAAATTTTATGCGTTTTTTTAAAAAAAAAAGTTATCAAGCTCTTAAAAAATCACCCTTTATATTATTGACCACGAGAAAGATAAATATGATGCCGAAATTTGGATTTTCGTTTCGTGGGCGTGGCAAAAGTGTTTTGGAGAGCTAGAAGGCTGAAAATTGGTACATATATAAAGGGTGATTTTTAAGAGCTTGATAACTTTTTTTTTAAAAAAAAACGCATAAAATTTGCAAAATCTCATCGGCTCTTTATTTGAAACGTTAGATTGGTCCATGACATTTACTTTTTGAAGATATTTCATTTAAATGTTGACCGCGGCTGCGTCTTAGGTGGTCCATCCGCTTAGTCCAATTTTGGCATTTCCACGTTTTGAGTAACAGAGACCCAATTGGTGCGAACGGCGACGAATCGAAAATTGGTGGTCATCATTAACACTGGCCGATACAGCTGCGATATTTTCTTCAGTTCGCACTCTACGTAAGCGTGTTGGTGGTTTAATGTCCAACAATGTAAATTTGGTGCGAAATTTAGTCACAATAGCCCGAATAGCCGCTTCAGTGGGTCGATTAAACTGACCATAAAATGGAAGCGCGCAATGAACTTTCTTAACAGAGCACGCATTTTGATAATAAAATTCAATAATTTGCAAGCGTTGTTCGTTTGTAAGACGATTCATGATGAAATGTCAAAGCATACTGAGCATCTTTCTCTTTGACCACCATGTCTGAAATCCCACGTGATCTGTCAAATACTAATGCATGAAAATCCTAACCTCAAAAAAATCACTCTTTATTACTGACCACGAGAATGATAAATATGATGCGAAATTTGGATTTTCGCTTTGTGGGCGGAGTGGGGCGTGGCAAAAGTGTTTTTGAGAGGTAGTAGGCTGAAAATTGGAATTGGCTAGAAGTATTTTTAAGCTAGAAGACTGAAAATTGGAACGTATATATTACTGACCACGGGAAAAAAGTGTTTTTTAGTTAGAAGGCTGAAAATTAGAACGTATATATTACAAACCACGATAATATCAATATGATAAGATCAATATATATTACTGACCACGGGAAAAATGTGGAAAAAAGTGTTTTTTTAACTAGAAGGCTGAAAATTGAACGTATATATTACAAACCACGATAATATCAATATGATAAGATCAATATGAAACCTGATTTTAATTTTACCATTTGTATTTTGCCTGGCGAAGCGGGTGGGGTTCAGCTAGTTTCATATAAAATTGTTATTTTGTTAACATGGTTGA
This sequence comes from Polietes domitor, assembly GCA_947397865.1. Classification (NCBI taxonomy): domain Eukaryota; kingdom Metazoa; phylum Arthropoda; class Insecta; order Diptera; family Muscidae; genus Polietes; species Polietes domitor. The sequence continues at coordinate 19,741,155 of OX377619.1, read as the reverse complement.
TTTGAAGTGGTTTTCACTAGAGGTCGTATTCAGAGGCCATTATTCAGTAATCTTGTTTTGAACGGTTGCAAAATTTTACATAGAAAACAACTCTGACTACACACCCATACCAAATTTATTCAAATATCTTTTGAATCCTCTTGAATCTGTTTGTTCGAAAAGTAATATTTTGAGCTAAATATCAAATTCGGAGACAAAAAACGAGAAAAAATTTTGGTCGTCAATAGTTGTATGTTTCTTCTTATTAATTTTGTGAATCTATATCGGTTGAATAAAAATCCATGAATACAATCACTTTTTTCAACATCCTTTGAACATTTTTCCATTTTATGCAGAGATAATAAAAATGTCATATAAATAAAAAAATTGACGTTGACGGCCTGCAAGTAAGCAACTCTCAGTACGTGAACCTACTTTTTGCAAATGAACAGCGAATCTGGACCACAGTGAGCTGTATTGTGTGTAGGTAGCGTATACGTGCTGTTGATTAAGGATAATATCACTCATACGCACTGCAGTCGCACTGACCATTAACAGAAACAGTCCTGCAAGATATATTTTTCCTACCTAAACGATGTTAAGAATCATTCCTAGGAAGTTCATATGTTCTAGAAAGTCTTTTTTTTTGAGATCATAGGTACGATTTTGACCTTGAAGAGAAGTTTTTGATTTTATTTGTTTTTATGACAAGATCTACACTTTGTCTCAGAAAGCAAATCAAAATTTCAAACGGTTTACAAGACATGAGCCTGAGAAAATGATCACTTTTTGCAAAAATTACACAGAGGGCCCAAATCTTTGGGGGCCCATAAAAAAGTGCATGACTTTGGGCAAAACTGAGAGACACGGGTATTTTTTTTCTGGTCTTTTATCAGGTAGTGGTGTCCGTATATGGTTATATTTTTTTCGTGTTGCACTGTGCAATTCACGAGTTTTTTAGAAAAGCTGCTCAATTTTTAGACAATTCACCTAAAGTAATAAATGAAATACATCTGATGTAAAAGGAAAGGTATAAACTAATAAATATTTTGTAAAATGGATAATAGTAATCCAGGTATATGATTTAATTAGAATTATATTTTTATAAAAAATTTGCTGTAATATACAAGTTTCTAGATATCTACAGTACCGCCACCCAGTTTATTATAAATATACTTCTCATACACTTTCATCTTTCCATACTTGATTTTAGTCCTTTCTTATTTTTTACTTATATCGCATGAACACATCCGAACTGCCTTAAACTAGGAAGGGCTTATTCTTTCTTTTTTTCAAATCCATTTCCATGCTATCATTCTCAGATTAACAATATGAAATAGGCTCGATCATTTTGCGATGTTAGAAACGACAATTTGAACTTAATGTATTTGAATGTCGTCGGCGGCGGCGGTGGTGGTGGTTGCGTTGGCGGTAACAGCGGTGGCGGTGGCGACGGCGGCGACGGCGGCGACGGCGGTGGTTTTAAAAGAGAAATCACACACAATGTGAATTTATAACATTCACATGCAAATTGAGCCAAACGACCTTATTATGCAAATTGCCAACAGCAAATGGAGAACGAAATTGATTTTCTTCGCATACCACACACACACATATCCACATATGCCACCACATGCTTGCCACCGCTGAAACAAACACTCGCACATACACACGTTTTAACCAATTGCCAACATGCCACACAAATACGTTGGAATTAGGGTTTGGGGTTTCCCGGACTTTTTTCATTCCCGGGAAAACGGGAATGAAAAATTTCATTCCCGGGAATCCCGGGAATTCCCGGGAAAAAGTAATTTGTTTATAGGTATGTTAAATATGGTTTAAAATATAATAAAATATTTAATAAGTGGTGTGTTTTATTCAATACTGTCTTATTACAAATTAAAAACGAATGTTATTGTCAAAATATTTTACAAATTATTATTCATTTTACAAATATTTTACTTTCAAGATTATATTTGGAACATACAGATTTATATTGAGAAATGTAATTTCATATTAGGGACATATAAATTCATAATGAGTAATGTAAATTTATAATAGGAACATGTTAATTCATAATGAGATATATAAATCATAATTCATTGAGGATAATTAATTCATAATAGGAACATACCAATTCATAATGAAATATACAAGTTTGTAATCAGAAAATCCATATTCATAATCAGAAAATACGTTTTCATATTCAGAAAATATGAATTCATAATGAGAAAATATAAAATCATATTGAGAAAATGTAAGTTTATAATGAGAACATTGATAAAATATGTGTTTCTACGAAAACATCCATAGACAAACGTACATACATAGCTTCGATTATAAATTTTAGAGTTCTTGCTTATGAATTTATATTTTATGAATATAGATTCCTGAATAAGAATTTATATTTTCTCATTATTAATTTGGATTTTCTCATTTTGTATTTATATATTTCATTATCAATTTGTATGTTCTTATTATGAATTTATATTTCTCAATATGAATTTACATTTCACATTACGAATTTAAAGTGCTGATTGTGAATTATTATGCTCCTATTATGAATTTACATTTCTCATGGTAAATTTACATATTATAAATTTGAAAAGTTGTAGACTAATCGTCAGAATTGGACATTTATATCGCAGGTAGAAGTTACTGACACCTACACAAGATTCAAAATTGAACGCGATTAAGCAAACAAATAATTAATTTACGGAGAATGTTATGACGCATTTAATTTAGAATATTCATTAGTCTGGAGACACAAATATTTTATAGAAACAAACTGTAAAAACAATAGAAACATAAAAAATTAATATTAATTTGATAAATTCATGAAAAATAAAAATATTGAAATAGTCCAGCCATTAATTCTTACAAAGGGCCATTTAAATACACGGTAGCGTATATTTATATTTTCCAGGCGAACAATTTTTATTGTATTCCTATTTTTAGACCATTTCTTTCTGGCTACATATGTAAAGTAAATTGTTCTTGAAGAAGATATTCTTGAAGAAGATATTCACTAGGAAAACAACAAAATTTAGATTATGTAAGCCATAGTATTGTCGGCATGATATTTTTATTTCACAATAAAGATCCTGCAAATAGCATCACAAAAAGTTTTTATTCCCCTAGCTAAATTTCGCATAAAATGACTATTTAGCGAATTTAAAAAGTTTTGTTTGTCGTAATGTTTATAATATAAACAAATACTCAATAAATACTCATTATTGCCAGTAATGTAAATACATATATGAATTAGAAATACATCTAAAAATTCCAATTTATGTAGTAACATTAAATTATTGATCAACATCGTAAATAAATTATATTTTTTTAACATTTCCCGTATTCCCGGGAAATTGAAAAATTTTTCCCGGGAATTCCCGTCCAAATTTTTCCGGGAATTCCCGGGAAAAACGATTCGTGAATTCCCGGACCCCAAACCCTAGTTGGAATATATCGCATGTAAACAACAAACGTCTTAAAGTCTCTCGGTTAGTATTCAACAGGGTTTATCGGTGGTTGTTGTTGTCTTATATCCTTTCGCAGTTGTTGTTGTTGTTTTTGCTGTTGCTGCAGTTCAGGTTTGAAATTTTATGAAAAATATCTTCCGTATTTGCCTGCCAACGGATGTCTACAAATACTCACTTTTCCCACCGCCATTTCCCTTGCCACAATATTACAGTGGGCTGGGAAAATTAAATGAATGGTACGAACTGTGCACAGCTTGTTCAAAATAAAAACTTTTCTAGAGTGTTAAAATATTTCTGGAGAATTTTTGGATTATAAGGGTAGTCCAAACAAAATCAAAAAAATATTTATTTTGTGCATATTATTGTTAGTTTCTTCGAAAGAGCATAAAATTCTATTATTAATAGAATAAGATTTCATATATGAGTCTGGCTCGACTGGCTTCGCAGTAGCGAAGCCCTTAATGCCTGTGTGTGGCTCTATCTCATGATTGGCTTGCTCGATATTTGTCTTAAGGGAAAAAATCGTTAATGGGTTGTTGACATAACATGGGTCCTTCCAATGTGGCCACTTGACATCACAGAGTCGGCTGATAAAATATGTGCCACACAGTTCCCTCCCATTACTTAGTAGTTTCATAGATCTAAAAAAAAACCCAATCATTATTTTATTTTCTCTTAACCACTGTGCCTTCACTTCAGTGCCGTTTTACGCCCGAAAGCCAAAGTAAGACACGCGAAAGAAATCGAGGGCGTTATTGTGAATGCCTTTTTTCCTTATTGTGCGTTTTTCCCCCACAGCTCCATTTTCTACTTCACTTCTCAGGCGGACGCTTCTTGAACAAATGGCGAATATATTGAGCTGCCAGTATTGTGTAAGCAATTGTCGCATGAATAATTCTGCAACAATAAATTGACTCTCCTTTTTTCCGTAGTTGTTGCCACCAGAGCCGCTAACGTTGCAAATAAATGCGAAAAAAATTTACCACGTCTATCCTCAATTTTTTTTATGGAAATTATAGGTATGAATATCTGCAACGCTCGGTGGCTCCTTCATGCCGTTCGCATTGCTTCGCTTCACTCCGCATTTCAGAGTTCGCGATTTCCAAGGAGGCGAGAAGAGCACGTCAAAGGATTGTTTTTCTTTTATCAGCATGGCCTTTGTTGTTGTTGCTATCTACTGTACTTTCGGTTGATCATTGTATTTGAGTTCATCATGCATGACTGTTATTTTGATTAAACAGAATCGACAAGATACAAAGGGTTATCAGACTGGATTGTGTATTTTGCATTTAACAAAAATTGAGAATATTTTCTGACAACAATTAGAACAACAATTATTGCATGCCAAGCAGACTATAAAACCAAAGATAATATGGATCACTTGGCATACCACCAGAGTTGTCGGATATCTTGAACGAAGATTTTGCTTAATTCACATCTCATATCCCAACATTGTCGCCGAACCAATTCCATAAATAAATCATTCAGCAAAATATTTTACAACTGGTTCCAAAAGTCATAAGTTCCAGAAGAGATTTGTTGGCAACAACCACCAAACAAACAAAAAAAAAAAAGAAAATTGGGTAGTCTAAAGGGTAAAAGGGAAAATATGAATGTTTTAAAAGTTTATGATAAAATTTTCAATTTTAAAATGTCACAGTTCATTACACCAAATTATGAATCCAAGACTATCATGATTTCTGGCCTGTGAAGGCCTTCGCCAGGTAGCTTCACAGCGAATTTTCAACAATAATAATTCAATTAATAAATAAAGGGGAAAGTTTTGAAATAGTTGTTAATGCTGAACTAACACATATAGAAGCATGAATTATTAGGTATTTTAACAGATATTCTTCGCTTTTATTTCAAATCCATATGAGTCATTCCATGTCAAACGGTACGGTTTTTGTCCTTGATAGCTGCGGTTGTTTTGAAAGTTTGCCTATGTATTGTTTCATAAAATTATTGTGTACGTATTTTTGGAAAAAATTTAAAATTTTTTCCACGATTTATGACCAATTTAAGAGTGAAAAAATATTAAAAATACAAAACGTGTACTCATTCAATCGCCTGTAACTCCTGAAATACTTTAACGATTTTAATGTGTTATACCTTGTTTTGAAGTTAATTTCAATACTGATGTGTTGTGCTATAGCAGGGTTTTTATACCCTCCACCTCCAGGATGGGGGTATACTAACTATGTCATTCCGTTTGTAACACCTTGAAATATCGACCTGAGACACTATAAAGTATATCGTCATAAAATTCTAAGACGATCTAGCCATGTCCGTCCGTCTGTTGAAGGCACGCTAGCATCTAAACGAAATGAGCTAGAATGTTCAAATTTTCCATAAGTGCGTCTTATAGTCGTAGATCTGTTGGGCTTGAAACGGGGCGAAATCGGCCCAAAGGGACAAATTTCTACCTCACAAGGACTACAAATACCCATAATAATCCCTAATATTTTAGAGTATTTAAGCATATTTTTTCAATATGTCTGCTTGTCCTTACTTGATATTGGGTGTGCCCATTCCCCCGATAACAAAAATGGTGCACGTGATTCTTATTTATAGGGGGTGCAATGGGGCAAAAAAGGGATAAAAATGGTACATATTAAACGACAACAGCTAGAAACACGAAATTCGTTTTGTACAATCCTCTAATAGAGTAGATGCATAATATAAAAGTATTTTTTCCAAATTAGTACTTTTAAGAGGTAAAATGGGAATAGAGGAATAAAAATGGTACCAACTAAACGTCTACATATAGAATAATGAAATTCGGTGTATATTTTCCTCCGATTGCGTAGACACGTAAAATAAACGGATTTTTTGAAATTCGTACTTTTTGGGGTCAAAATGAAAAAAGGGGATACAAATAGTACCAACCAAATGACTGCAGCTAGAGTTATGCAATTCGGAGTATACATTCCTCTGACTGCGAGACACGGAAAATAAACGGATTTTTCGAAATTCGTACTTTCAAGGGATACAATGGTACAGAGGGATAAAAATGGTACCAACTAAACGACTACAGCTAGAATGATGAAATTCTAATTGCGTAGAAACGTAATGGTACCAACCAAATGGGCGCAGCTGGAATCATGGAATTCGGTGTATACATTCCTCTGACTGCAAAATAAAAAGTTTTTTTCCAAATTCGTAATTTTTCTTTTACGGCAAAAATTGGTTGAATCATGAAGTTAGTTTGTTTTGCACTATCTACGTCTGATAATGGACTTTCAAAATATGTGCTTTTGGAATTAAAATAGAATGGAAATACAACCAACTGTAGCACCCACTATCTACCAATATTTATGGTATTTAAGCTTTTTTGGATATATAAATATAAGCATATATATTTTTTGATTTGAAATAAATAATGGTTTGAAATAATTAAAATACTATATTTATTTATAAAATTATTTTTTTAATATTTGGTTTGGCTATATTAAAAAATTTATATTCTCCTCTAATGTTACTGCACTTCTACGAAAACCGACAACCGCTGTGGAATGCAATCCATGGTGGAGGGTATATAAAGTTCGGCCCGTCCGAACTTAACGCCGTTTTTACTTGTTTGTACTAATATTAATATTGTAGTTGGCGACAAGGTTTAAAATAAATATTTATTTCTTTTGAATAAAAAATAACTCTTTATTAAGGTTTTTGTTATTGCAGCTTGTTATCCCGGCTTAAAAAATTAGTAATAATTGGTTTGATAACTTTTTGCACATAAATTTTATAGAATGCAAATTTATTTACAAATGGCATGACGACATTTAAATGGTGGGCCATTTAAAATTATTGATTAAATTTTAAATAAAAAAATTCCGATTATTTGCTCAATTCTCTGGTTTTATTAGAAAGGTTGAGCTTTGTCATTATATAATGGATCACAATATCATTCATATGGGTACCACAACTGGCTCTGCAGTAACTCATCCGATCAACCCAAATTTACAGTACATTTTCGATTGTTCTGGCTCGAATCTCTTCAATGACAACTTTGATTTAATGTTTCAACGCCTCAATTGTCTTTGGATGGTTTGCGTAAAATTTATCCTTAATGTTTTCCCACAGTAAATAATACAAAGGGCTCACACATCACAGCTCCGAGGGGGCCAATTGACATCACAATTACGGCTGATTATTCGATTTTCAAAAAAGTACGTCAAATATTGATGGTTGAGTTGGCTGTATGACATGTGGCCCGTCTTGTTGAAACCAAATGTCGTCCATGTCATGCGCTTGAATTTTTGGAAACAAATATTCGTTGATCATGGCACGGTAACGCTCACCGTTGACAGTAACGTCGGCTCCTTACTCATTTTCGGAGAAAAATGGCCCAATGATGCCGCCAGCCCAAGTTCCATACCAGACAATGACTCGTTGTGGCTTCTCAATAGTCACGTTGCTCGTTGAATCTCGGTGGTTATATCAACAAGCAATATTATGGGGAATGAGCTTCATCTAAAACTTGATTTTTCGGTAAAATTCTGCAGCTCCGGCCAAACAATCTTCAGCTCATTGATGCGAAAACGCGTCGGATGGTTATGAGGTTTCAGTTGTTGGGCCAATTGAACTTTGTAAGCCTTCATGCCAAGGGCTGTTAGCAAAATTCTTGTCAAAGGAATGCTTTTTCCGTACCAGCAGAACATTAAAAAATCTCTATACTTTAAGGACTGCAATTAGGGTTTGGGGTCCGGGAATTCCCGAATCGTTTTTCCCGGGAATTCCCGGAAAAATTTGGACGGGAATTCCCGGGAAAAAAGTTTCAATTTCCCGGGAATACGGGAAATATTAAAAAAATAATTTATTTATTATGTTGATCAATAATTTAATGTTACTATATAACTTGGAATTTTTAGATGTATTTCAAATTCATATATGTATTTACATTACTGACAATAATGATTATTTGTTTATATTATATTACTACAAACAAAACTTTTTAAATTCGCTAAATAGCCATTTTATGCGAAACCCAGCTAGGGAATAAAAACTTTTTGTGAGGCTATTTGCAGGATCTTTATTGTGAAATAAAAGTATCTTGCCGACAATACTATGGCTTACATAATGTAAATTTTCTTATTTTCCTAGAAGAATCGAGGTGAATATCTTCTTCAAGAACAATTTACTTTACATATGTAGCCAGAAAGAAATGGTCTAAAAATAGGAATACAATAAAAATTGTTCGCCTGGAAACTTTCAAGAGAAATTTAATAGGAATATAAATATATGCTACGGTGTATTTAAATGGCCCTTTGTAAGAATTAATGACTGGACTATTTCAATATTTTTTATTTTTTATTAATTTATTAAATTAATGTTAATTTTTTATGTTTCTATTGTTTTAACAGTTTAGAATATTCCCCCTTGTTTCTATAAAATATTGTTGTCTCCAGACGAATGATTATTCTAAATTAAATGCGTCATAACATTCTCCGTCATATGAGTTATTTGTTTCCTTAATCGTTTTCAATTTTGAATCTAGTGTAGGTGTCAGTCACTTCTACCTGCGATATAAATGTCCAATTCTGACGATTAGTCTACAACTTTTCAAGTTTATAATCGGAATATGTAAGTTCACGATGAGAAATGTAAATTCATAATAGGAGCATGATAATTCATAATCAGCACTGTAAATTCGTAATTTGAAATATAAATTCATATTGAGAAATATAAATTCACAATAAGAACATACAAATTGATAATGAGATATATAAATACAAAATGAGAAAATCCAAATTTATAATGAGAAAATATAAATTATTTTTCAGTAGTATATATTCATAAAATATAAATTCATAATCAGGAACTCTAAAATTTATAATCGAAGCCATGTATGTATGTCCGTTTTTTCTATGAATATTTTCGTAGAAACACATTTTTTATCAATGTTCTCATTATAAATTTACATTTTCTCAATATGATTTTATATTTTCTCATTATGAATTCATATTTTCTGAATATGAAAACGTATTTTCTGATTATGAATTTGGATTTTCTGATTACAAACTTGTATATTTCATTATGAATTGGTATGTTTCTATAATGAATTAATTGTTCTCAATGAATTATGATTTATATATCTCATTATGAATTAACATGTTCCTATTATAAATTTACATTACCCATTATTACATTTCTCAATATAAATTTGTATGTTCCGAATATAATCTTGAAAAGGTGTAGAGTAAAATATTTGTAAAATGAAAAATAATTTGTAAAATATTTTGACAATAAAATTCGTTTTTAATTTGTAATATGACAGTATTGAAAAAAACACACCAGTTATTAAATGTTGATATTTTAAACCATATTGAACATACCTATAAATAAATTACTTTTTCCCGGGAATTCCCGGGATTCCCGGGAATGACATTATTCATTCCCGTTTTCCCGGGAAATGAAAAAAGTCCGGGAAACCCCAAACCCTAACTGCAATGTTAGTGTAAATAATTGAATTAGATTTGGGTCCGCCAAATAACTTTTTTTTTGAATGAATGCTATAAAAAAACTACTGAATATTTTCTCAAATTTCTTTTTTTATTTAAAAGTACAATCCTTCCGGTTAATAATGGAAAATAATTTCATTCAAATGGATGCCTCGGCTGGCCATGCAGTAGCCTACACGATCGGTCCAATTTTTAAGCACATTATCGATTGTGTGCAGCTGCATTACACCAATGGCTTCACGAATATTGTCCTTTAAAGCGTCAATTGTCTCTGGCTTGTCGGTGTAACACTTACCTTTGAGAGCACCCCACAAATAATAGTCCAACGGTTGAATAGTTGAAAAAAAAAACGTTAGATGGCGGACCCTTTATTTTTGCAGGTATTAAAAGTATTTTTAACATCATTCACTTTCTTAGTGCACATGTATAAATTTTATATTTACTATATCCTGAGATATTACAAATTAATTATTTAAATCGCATTAAAATTAATTATAAATTACTTTTGTAATAATGTTTAGAAAAACACATTTTCATTTCAACTTTTATATGGAACCTCTTTTTAATGTAGAGCCCTTACAAATGGCCCCATTTCAATTTTTACCCCTCAAGAACGCAAATTTTACATCGGATTTTTTTTTAAATTTTGCAGATTATATTAAATTTCAAATAAGAATACAAAGTCAAATATGTGTGTCCACACTTTGGAATAACCCAAAATGGGCCCCCATTCTACTACATCGGATCATGATATATTTCAACCATGAATACCTACCGTGAATAAAACCAGGCCCCAACTGTTGTTATAGGCCCCTTTCAAATGTCGGTCCGATTCATCCAATTACTACTGTATAATTTGTAGTTGTCTGCCGGAAAATTGGATGAATTATCATATTATTTACCGTATTCGTTAAATATGACTAAAGATGTATATGAACTAAATAAAATTGCTCCCATGAAACACCTGGGTTTAGTAATAAAATCGAGGTATATACGCAGGGAGTGGTGTAGGGTATTATATAGTCGGCCCCGCCCGACTTTAGCCTTTCCTTACATGTTTTTAAATATAGCCCATTATTTCTCCATGCTAAAATTTTCAGAGTTTCTTTGGGATTAATGTCGGAACACGCGTATATTTTTCCGGAATTTTTTGAATTTTCCATTTTTCACTTGGTATTAACTTTTGAAAAGGGTTTTCTTCGTTTTCTACAAATCTAATATTTTAAAGAGTTGAGTTATTTACGAAGATTCCAAAAAATGGGAAATTATAATATAAACAGGTGTTGTGTTGGACATGGAATGATCGACCTGCGACTTTGGAGGTATTAAAAAATTATAATAAACACGAACTCTGAATCTGTTCATTCTTATTGAAGACCCCTTTATATATAAATATATACACATATTCATACAAGCGTGTCTGTGTGTGTGTCAACGTATGTTTAAAGTCATTCGAAGTTGGATATGGTGAAATATGGGATTATAATATCAGTCTCTGGAGAAATTAACAAACAACGAAGGCAACAAAGGATAAGCTAATGTGACTTTTTGTTTTTACGAAAAAAAAACTTTCAGGTGCTGGGTATTTTCCCCTTGCCGCTGTTCTTTTGTTGTGTGTGTGTGCGTTTGTGTGTGGAATGGACATATGGGAAATATGTATTTAAAAAAATCTTTATGACCAAGGGGAACTAATAAGGTCACCACGATGATTAAAACAAACAAACAAATAGTGAATACAAAAGACTTAAGTGGCTTAGCTTTTACTTTAAGAAGAGAAGTGACCTGATTCCAGAAGTGTTGCGTAAGTCATAGGTCATTGTTAGGTGTGTGACGAAAAAAGAAAAGAAGTTCAAAATTTGAATTAGGTCAGCTAGTTTAAAATAAATTTGATCACTCATAGAGATAAATCATCAAATTGTAAAATGTTTGCTTTAATTCGCAAATAATAAAACTTTCAATTTAACATTTTTTTTCCCTTCATTTCCTTACTTGCCAACAACAAGGGTCATATATGAACATAACTTTTTAAAACTTTGATTTGCCTCTTACTTCACACTTCGAACACCCAACTTTATTACTACTTACAAAGTCACTTAATTACATACGTCGACACATGTGTTACAACAAGAAAACCCGTAGAGGGGACAAAAACAAAAGAAAAGATGAGATGAGAAGGAAAAAAACGCCAGTGCAAATCAATAGAACTCATTACTGAAATCTCTCTCGAAGTTACAGTCCCGACAATGTTGTTGCGAAACTTCTTCAAGAAATAGTTTTAAGGAAATCTTCTGCAGTTTAACATGACATGAAAAAGGCATTCTTAACAAACTTAATAAAGCCATATGTGTACGTATGAGTGGGTGGATGTGTGTGTGTGTCTTTGTTTGCCTGTTCGAAGGATTGGGGGTGCATACTTAGTTATAAAGTTGTATACGTAGCAAAGATGCACGCACAGTGGTTCGTAACCTGGGAAACTTAAGAACTATATAAAATATATAAATAACAAGTGAAAACGGCGTTAAGTTTGGACTGGCCGAACTTTTTATACCCTTCACCATGGATTTCATTACTCAGAGGCCAAACCAAAACCAAACAGTTATTGGAAAAATTGTTTTATAACTAAATGTAAAATTGATTTGAACTGGGATATTGTCCTGGCTCAAGACCATTTTGCTTCTATATTTAATAGAATGCAAATTTATTTACAAATGGCATGGTGACATTTATTACTTGGCTGCAGACTACCACGATCATGATTTCGACCATGTCAAAAGTCTTTTCAAGTAGCTTCGCAGCGACTTTTCAACATCAAACCCGGCCTCTATAAGGAGATGATTCTCACAAACGAACGAGAATCACAACTCACTTGCCGAATTTGCGTTTAAAAAATCGCACCAAGTAATAAAGCACACATGCCATCTTACAAGCATCTCATTGAGTTGCATATGTAAGTATGTGTATATGCAGGTATAGTTACCCAGCAATACTTCTGCCGTGCCAACGCTCATTTGTTTTAGTTTTTTCGTTTGCATTTTTTTTTGGTCTGTAATCAATATTTGATTTGAACTGGGATATTGTCCTGGCTCAAGACCATTTTGCTTCTATATTTAATAGAATGCAAATTTATTTACAAATGACATGGTCGAAATCATGATCGTGGTAGTCTGCAGCCAAGTAATAAATGTCACCATGCCATTTGTAAATAAATTTGCATTCTATTAAATATAGAAGCAAAATGGTCTTGAGCCAGGACAATATCCCAGTTCAAATCAAATATTGATTACAGACCAAAAAAAAATGCAAACGAAAAACTAAAACAAATGTAAAATTTTAATTATTTAAAACCTCGCCGATAAGGCAAGCCTACCAATATGTTTATATCATATTTATCGAAATAATACTTCACGTCAATTCAAAAAGTAAATATAAGGCAGCAATCTTCAGAAATGAATAAATACCATAAATATTGGTGGAGAGTGGGTGCTATAGTTGGTTGTATTTCATCCTATTTTAATTAGATTTTTTTGAAAATCCATTATCTGTCACGTACACAGTGCAAGATAACTTAAAGTAAACAAGTAAGAAAAGGCTAAAGTCGGTCTAGTCCACTACAATTCAATTCGGTGAAAATCATGAAAGACATTTGTATGGGAGCTATATATAAATCTGAACCGATCTCATACATTTTTACAATAGATGTTTCTAGTGTAAATAAAGGGTGATTTTTTAAAAGATATAGGAAAGTTTTCAAAAGAAACATAAAATTCAGAAAAATGCATGAAATATTTATTTGAATCGACAGTACGGTCCATATAATTTAATGTTTGAAGATTATTTCATGCAAATGTTGACCTTGACTGCGCATCAAATGATCCATCCGCTTAGTCCAATTTTGGCATTTCCACGTTTTTGAGTAACAGAGGCCCATTTGCTGCGAACGGCGAAGAATCGATAATTAATGGTCATCATTAACACTGGCCGATACAGCTGCGATATTTTCTTCAGTTCGCACTTTACGTAAGCGTGTTGGTGGTTTAATGTCCAATAATGTAAATTTGGTGCGAAATTTAGTCACAATAGCCCGAATAGCCGCTTCAGTGGGTCGATTAAACTGACCATAAAATGGAAGAAGCGCGCGATAAACTTTCTTAACAGAGCACGCATTTTGATAATAAAATTCAATAATTTGCAAGCGTTGTTCGTTTGTAAGACGATTCATGGTTAAATTATAGACCAAACTGAAGATGTTTGGCAGTGAAACAAAACACGAAACATGCGTCAGCTGTTTAAGCCAGTGTTGCCAAAAAGATAATAGCAAAAAAATCACCCTTATAAGATGTCCTGCGAAATTTAGATGGGAGCTATGTATAAATCTGAACCGATTTGACACATTTTTACTACGGATATTTCTAGTTGAAATGTGAGGTGTTGTGCAATATTTGGTCAAAATCGCCTTAATTATGTGGCTTTTAGAGCATAAAAAGTAAAATCGGGAGCAACATTTGTATAGGAGCTATATATAAATACCATGTGGTGTAGGGTATAAAAAAGTACGAATTTGGAAAAATCTTTTTATTTTGAGTGTTTATGCAGTCAGACGAATGTATGCACCGAATTCCATGATTCTATCTGCGGTCATTTGGTTGGTCATCATTTTAATACCCTTTTTCCATTTTAACCCCAAAAAGTACGTATTTCAAAAAATTCCTTTATTTTATTGGTCTACACAATCAGAGGGATGTACACACCGATTTTCATCATTCTAGCTGCAGCCGTTTAGTTGGTACCATTTGTAGCCCTCTGTTTCCTTTGTATCCCTTGAAAGTACGAATTTGGAAAAACGTTTTTATTTTTCGTGTCTACGCAGCCAGAAAAATGTCTACTCTGAATTTCATGACTGCAGCTGCTGCCATTTGGTTGGTACCATTTTTATCCCTCTACTTCCATTTTATCTCTTAAAAGTACGACTTTCTAAAATCTCTTAATTTTACTTATCTACGAAATTAGAGTGTTGTACACACAGATTGTCATCATTCTAGCTGCCGCCGTTTAGTTGGTACCATTTTTATCCCTCTGTTCCCATTGTATACCTTGAGAGTACGAATTTGGAAAAACCCTTTATATTTGCGTGTCTACGCAGTCGGAGGAATGTATACTACGAACTTCACGACTGCAGTTGCTGTCATTTGGTTGGTACAATTTTATCCCCTTTTTCCATTTTAATCCCAAAAAGTACGAATTTCAAAAATTCGTTTTAATTTCGTGCCTATGCGAACAGAGGAATATGTATACCAGTGCAGCCGTTTGGTTGGTATCATTTTTATCCCTCTATTCCAATTTTACCCCTTAAAAGTACGAATTTGAAAAAAATAATTTTATATTATGTATCTACTCAATTAGAGGAATGTACACACCGACTTTCTGTTCTCGTTTGATAGGTACCATTTTTATCCCTTTTTGCCCCAGTTCACCCCCTGCGAGTAAGGATCACTTTATGCATGTTTTTGTTATAGGGAGAATGCGCGTACCCAATATTATGAAACTAAACGCAGACATATTGAAAAAACATGATTAAATACTCTAAAATATTAGTGATTATCATGGGTATTTTCAGTCCTTGTGAGGGAAAACTGTTGTTAAGATACTAGCGTACTATCAACAGACGGACGGACATGGCCAGATCGTCTTAGATTTTACAACGATCAAGAATATATGTGCCAGTTAGAATGATAGTGGTGTAAGTCAAAAATCCGAAAAAATGAGATATGCCATTTTTCACTTTTTATACACTCCAGGAGAGTATTATGTCTTTGTGCATTTGTTTGTAACACCCAAAAGGAAACGAGATAGACCCATTGTTAATTATACCGATCGACTTAGAATCACTTTTTGAGTCGATTTAGTAATGTCCGTCCGTCCGTCAGTCTGTCCGTCTATTCTTGTAATCACGATACAGGTCGCAATTGTAGACATAACTAAATGAAACTTTGCACAATGAAGATTTCCGGGACAAGGACGAACGCTATTTAATTTGAAGGAAATCGGTTCAGATTTATATATAGCTCCCATACAAATTTCGCTCCCGATTTGACTTTATCCGCTCTAGAAACCATATATTGTATCAGATTGTCTTCAGATTTGGTAAAACATCTTATATTTCCACTAGGAACACCTATGGTGAAAATAGGTCAGATCGGTTAACATTTATATATAGCTCCAATACAAATTTCACTCCCGATTTGACTTTTTCCGCTCTAGAAACTACATATTGTATCAGATTGTCTTCAGATTTTGCAAAACATCTTATATTGAAACTAGGAACATCTATGGTGAAAATAGGTCAAATCGGTTCAGATTTAGATATAGCCCCCATGTAAATGTCGCTACTGACTTGACTTTTGCCGGTTTAAAAGCCACATATTGTGCTCGACTTTCTTTATATTTGGCACAACATCATATAATCTAACTAGAAATACCTATCCAGAAATTGCGTAAGATCGGTTCAGATTTAGATATAGCCCCCACACAAATGACGCTCCCGATTTGACATTTTCCGCTCTAGAAACCACATATTGCTCCCGATTTTCTTTAAAATTGGCACAACATCTTATAGTACAACTAAACAAAACTATGGTGAAAGTGGGTAAGATCGGTTCAGATTTAAATATAGCCCAAATACAAATGTTGCTCCCAAAACAAATGATTTTGGCCAAACTATACACTTTATATTTCACCTATTTCGTTCCAGGTTTCAATATATCCTCATACAAATGTCCTTTCCGATTTAAAATTTTTTGTCAAACACATACATTTACAGGATACAAAAAACCTTCCCTTTTCACTTTTTCACCGAATTGAATTGTATTCGGATAGAAAGTGGAGTGTATCATAGAGTCGGCCCCGCCCGACTTTAGCCTTTCCTTACTTGTTATTTTTGACATTTATAAAAAATGTACCCTTACAATGACATTTCTCATTTTATGCACACCAAATTTGTTTTTAGTGTTAGTTTGAAACTGGTCTAAGTCCACTAATATTGGAGTGTGGCGATGCAGACAAACATTTTTTATTTATAATGTCCATTTTATGTGATTCATATAATTTGAATAACATAAAAAATTAAATTATTTGAAAAGTACAATACAGTTTCAATATAAAGTTTCTAGACGAATATACTATTTTTTTTTTTTCGAAATAAAATATTTTTGTTTTCCTTCATTTTTGGTAGGGAAGTATTACTTTTGCGAAAAAAAATAAAAATTTTGTGTGATAATTTTTTTCAATTTTGAGAAAAATGAAAGTGGTCTAAGACAGTACATCCTCTGGAGGTAGTGATTCCATTAGAGGTACCAACGTAATCGATTTTGTTATAAAAGTTCGATGTAGTAGCAGGATATTCTAGGAAAAAAATTTTGTGCTGCGGTGGAAAAATATTTTTCAATTGACTCAAACATAAACCATTGCATATCTCAGAATGGATAAAGTGTGACTTAGACCACTATGATTCTTACTGGCACATATCAAGTCGATATTTCAAGGTGTTACAAACGGAATGACAAACTTAGTATACCCCCATGCTGGAGATGGAGGGTATAAAAACTTCTTTTTCGTATACCCCCAAAATATTTCGGCTATTCTTGTGTGTTGCTAGAGCGATTTTTCATAACCTCTCAGAATGATTTCACATTGATCCATTCCATTATGTTAGGATCTATATAGAATGCATACCCACTTTGTTCCCACTGCGGAGCACTGTGCGAAGTCTGAAAAATGTCTTTAAGGCCTCAACAATAGACAAATAAACTTCGAGTTTTAGATGCATGAGAGGATATATAGAAAGTGCATAGGTATGTGTGTGTGCATGCGTATGTGGGTTTGTTTATGTTCGATACATACTCACACCATGCACCAGCTAAAGTACAAGTGCACTGCACTTGCACATACATACTCACACACACACAAACACATGCACCAACAACTTTCGAATTGAATTGTTTTGTATAGAAAGTGTGGTGTGGCACACAAACACACACGCCGATAACTTTTCCTGAAAGCATCTAGAACGACAACGACGACGATGACGACAACTACAAGCCCAGCAGCACCAACTGCTGCTACTAAAATCAGCATCAGCAACAAGAGACTTCAACTATTTATATGTTGCAGGGGCTGCTGCACCAGAAGAGCAGCAGCAGCATCAGCTGATGGTTGCTCTTAATTTATGATATTCTTATTGTTTGCGTACGAAGACGGTCCCGGCAACAATAAGGCACTGTGCGTGCATTTCAGTGTGTGTGTTGCTGTGTCCTTGTTGTTATTTAATGTTAAGGATGTTGTCAATGATATTGCTGCTGATGTTGCCATTGTCGTTCCTCTGGGTAGCTTGGCGCATTGGCATTTGCTTTGCCATGTGAAGACGACGGGAAAAACGAGTTTTGTAATAATGTTAATTCAACATAGAGTTGTCGTCATTATTGTCATTATATTGCACAGTCATGGCTATGTGTGTATGTGTGCTTCTATATAAAAGGAAAATAAACGAGTTGAGGACGGGGATGCGCAAACACACATGCCGACCAAAAGTCCTTGTAGATAATAAACAAGCAGATGAATGTAGTCGCTTCCTGCTAGGAAAGACTGTGTGTGACAAATAAATTGCATGATGATGTTATCCGAATTTGCCTGGGAATATATCACGAAGAGTAGAATATGCAACATTTATTGCACTTTAGTGCTGTTCTGAGAAGGTGAAGAAGAAGAAAAGAAAACGAAATGCCAAAGTTGTGTCAATCCTTTAAATATCACACAGAGGCAAAATATCCCCAAGATGCAAGTCATTAATGCGACCTTAACATAAGACTCGTGCTTCGATATCACACAGATGCAGTACCATGCCTTTACTTTCTCTAATTCTTGGAACAAGGGAATGTTTCGTTATGAAGCGCTTCTTCAGCGACAATAACTGAATGTCCACGATAGCCTCCCGATTTGACTGACGCTCCAGGAATCGGAAGGGACGGGATTTTAAAACTTCATATATTAAAGAATGTATGCCGAATCACTTTAGTCCTTTAAGATCCAATTGAGACGATATTTCATCTATCACGGCTACATCAATTTTAGCTCACAATCAGATCCCATGTACTCTGAATTCTTGAATTTGCTGCCTTTTGAAGGAGATTAGTTTAAATCTCCACTGATATCACTAAGCACCATTTCTGGCCAGCAGCACTTCCCTTAGAGTGACTATCATCCACATCTCGTGTATCAATGACGAACTACATCAAACTGCTCTTGCCCATATATGAAACCCTTACTCTGTCTAGACAGATTGTTTTAAATGTGGTTAAGTTGTGATGGCTGTCTGAAAGTAAACATCCGGCCAAATTAGACCAGAAGTGGTCCATTGTGACACCACAGACATTAAAGTCCGTCATCAGAAACAACCTATGCGAATTCCGAAACACATTGTCCTGCTGGAGTCTAGCCCATGTCTTCGAAGAATGCACGCAGATAAGATATACATATAACCATATTTGATCATATTATGACTGGGGCTATGGTTGGGGTCATCATAGTATGCCTGAAGCTAATCATAATATGATCATCATTAATATGAATTTACAAACATGAAATGGTCATATGTGCCAGTTCGAACGATAGTGGTATAAGTCACACGTTATCCGTTCTGAGATACGCAATGGTTTATGTTTGAGTCAATTGAAAAATATTTAATATTTAAAAACAACATTTTTTTCTTAGAATATCCTACTACTATAGCGAACTTATATAAAAAAATCGACAACGTTTTCAGAGGATGTACTGATTTATACCACTTTCATTCTTCTCAAAATTGAAAATCCCTCCTCAAAATCTATCATCTCACGTACATAGTGTAAAATAACCAAACTTCATGATTCAACCATTTTTTTGACGTAAAAGTAAAAAGTACGAATTTGGAAAAATCCTTTTATTTTGCATGTCTTGCAGTCAGAGGAATGTATACATCGAATTCCATGATTCTAGCTGAGGTCATTTGGTTGGCATCATTTTTATCCCCCTTTTCCTATTTTAACCCCTTAAGAGAACGACTCTCTAAAATCTCTTTATTTTACGTGTCTACGCAATAAGAGGGATATACACACAGAATTTCATCATTCCAACTGTAGTCGTTTAGTTGGTACTATTTGTATCCCTCTGTACCCATTGTATCCCTTGAAAGTACGAATTTGGTAAACAGAACTTTTATTTTTCGTGTCTACGCAGTCAGAAGAATGTATAATCCGAATTTCATGACTCTAGATACGGTCATTTGGTCGGTACTATTCTTATCGCCTTTTTCAATTCGAAAAATTTGTTTATTTTACGTTTCTACGCAATCAGAGGAATATACACACCGAATTTCATTATTCTAGATGCAGCCGTTTGTTGGGTACCATTTTTATCCCTTTATTCCCATTTTACCCTTAAAAGGACGAATTTGGAAAAAATATTTTATGTATCTAGGCAATTAGAGGAATGTACACACCGAATTTCGTGGCTCTAGCTGTTGTCGTTTGACAGGTACCATTTTTATCCCTTTTTGCCCCATTTCATATCAAGTAATTACAAGCTGACATATTGAAAAAATATGCTTCAATACTCTAAAATATTAAGGGTTGTTGTGGGTATTTTTAGACCCTGTGAGGGACAAATTTTTCCCTTTGTGCCCATTTCGTCCAGTTTCAATCCCAACCGATCTACGACTATAAGTCGCATTTATGGATAATTTGAAATTTTGCAACTTTCGTTTAGATGCTACGGATAAGAATATATATATACTTTACAGGGTCTCAGGTCGATAATTCAAGGTGTTAAACACGGAATGACAAAGTTAGTATATCCCCATCCTGGAGGTGGAGGATATAAAAATATTTGTTTACATCATCACATATAGATGTCAGTGGATATAGTGTGACTTACACCACTTTCAAACTAACACTAAAGTCAATTTTAGTGTGCAAAAAATGAGAAATGTCATTGTAAGGGTACATTTTTTATAAATGTCAGAAATAAAAGTTCTTAAATTAGAGATTTGATCAAACTAAAAAGAAAAATTGGCATATCTCATTTTTTGGATTTTTTACTTAGACCACTATCATTCTAACTGGCACATATCAAAAATCAAATTTTTCTCAATTTCCCATCGTCCTCAAAGATTCCCCAAGTAGTGTCTTAAAGAAAATGGGGAATGTACATATATTCACCCCTGAATAAATGGGAATTTATTCAACTTCTATTTCCATAAAGGTGTATCTTCCATTATTCACGTATTTACTTTGGATCAGAAACAATGAGATCTATTCGAAGTAAGAAAGCGGAAAAACTTGACAAAATTACCAAAAAATAACGATTGAAATTGTAAGGGAACAATTCATTCCCAAGAATATTTTATTTGCGACCTGGGTGATTACCTAGTTCTCCGTCAATTCTAAAATCAAAGTAAACAACTGATATCGCGCAAGTGAACAAAGCTCATACTTTGGCCAGACCATCCGCGTGCTGTTCGGCACCACCAGTGCCTTCCACAGCTGTCATGTCGAAAGTGGAATAGCTATAGCTGACCCCCGAATAAGGTGAATATCGATCTGATTGGTAAACTCCTGAGTAGATGCTCGGATGTTGTGGGCTGTTCTTGACACTATTTCCATTGATCTGATGGCAGCCCAACTAGCGAATAGATGTTGATGATAGTGTTCATCCCAACATTGCGGCGTAACTTTTCTAGTAGCCATAACTTGGGCCTACGAGACAAGTAAACTTCAAATTATTTGCTGTATAGTCCATACATATGGTACCGTCTGTATAAAATTTGTGATCCAATCATCCTTAGCTGCGACGCGTATGCAATGGTACTTATCAAACAGTGTTAACGGCTCAGCGTAATTCATCCCATGTAACAGAGCTGGCCGCTTTTCTAGTTTTCGAATGCTTTTTTTGTTATACTCAGACCAGGTCTGCCTGTATATTTCGTAATTTTCTAATTTTTCGACTGGAAACTAGCTCGGTCTAGGTATTACATGAAGAGCGCTTTGTAGAAGGTTATAAATCCTATCTTCGCAACTCATTCCCTCTTATATAAGTCCCTATATATACATAGAAGATTGACATTGCACATACAACTCACTCGGGACAGCTTCACAATGCACTGACTTATTAGAGTAGATAGGGAATATACCCAATAGTGGATTGTGAAGTTGGTATCGATGTATTCTCAGAAAAAGCTGTCCTAACATGTTCGTTCCCATAAAAGTCCTTATATCCATATATGATTGATTTTCGACAAACAACTCAGTGTGGATAGCTACTCAATGCACTGACTTATTAGAGTAGATTAGTACTGTTATGTGGTTAGATCTTATGGATAGATGGGTAGATTGGCTTTCTACAAATATTGCTCTGCAACACATTGTGCCTAAAGAGCAGAGTTTACTTCATGCTTCCTTCAGTGCAAAGACCTCTACCTAAAATACATCGCAGCTATCAGGAAGTCAGAATAAACATGCTCGCCTTTTCTGAAAGAAAATCGGAACATTCCATGACATAAAACCAATTTCCATTGGTAAATTAGCTGTAAAAGCCCTATGTGCCAAATGGAATAATAAAGGAAAACTTGAAACCATTGAAATCCTATTTGGTTTATATATGAAACACTGAACTGAACATTACCTATGAAATGAAAGGTTAACTAGTTGATTCCTAAGAGCCCTGTAATTAGAGGGTAACAGTCGCATAAGATGTCATCTGTCGTCTCTAATACCTTTTCGTTGCAGCGTATGGTTTCCAATAGGTTAGTAGGTGGCTGTTGTTGTGATTGATCCCTCATATCCATTGCCACAGTCTATCGAAGGGTAAAATAATCTAATGAACATTGAATTTCCTTTGGTTTGGTAATTTCCAAACGTTGAAGCAGAATGTTCAAAGTCATTCGTGTAACTTAAGGCTATTGCGACGGTTGCACCTAGTTCCCTCGCCGAACCAATGAGTTATGATCTCAGACTTTAAGACTATATAATTCTTTAAATTCCGCTTCAAGTATAAACGTTAAGACACACTTTCCGCACAAACAACTTATCTGTATATAAATTTCTAAAAATACATTTCACCTACTGGCACTCCGCAGCCTGTCAAACGCTATCGCTTCCAATCTCTCTCCACCACTCTGCCTGACGCGTTTATCCTCTTCCTTAGCAATGCTGATAATGTTAATATTCTATGGAATCTAAACAACATCGACAACAGCTGCGTGTGTCGCATTGTTTAGTTGCATGCAACAACCATTATTCTTGTTGTTATTTCTTCTTTCCAAGGAATCCAGTTGAGTGCATTGCACAAATGTATTCAAGGAAAACACAAACGCACTAGCAATAACAACAACGACAATAGCAGCAGAAGCAGAGAAAGAACAAGACTTGTGTAGTCTTAGCTTTGAATGCAAAAAGGTGTGCTCGCAGATAGAAAATAGATACTTCCTAAACATGGCAAATGGGGCATGGTTGGGACGGATGTGGAGAAGATGGTGATGACGATGGGACATTGGTTTCATGGTGGGTGGCAGGGGTTGATGTGAGGTGGGGGTGGTTATGCAGACGTTGACGTTGTAGTCATGTTTCGATCAGGGTTTGCTTCAATTTGTTTTTGCCTTGCCATCCCTGTTTTCTTATTCAGTTGCTGTTTGTTTTGCACGTCAACATCATTTGTCTTCAAAGAGGAAATTATGTTACCATAAAATAATGGTTTAAAAGTTGTTGTTGCTGTTGTTATTGCAGTTGTTTGCCCAACTGTACAGGAGACGCACAGTAGTGAACGACACGAAAATCTAAAACGGTCATCCTACATAGGATAAGTTTTGTCACGCAGAACAGGGATGGTGCCTCGAATGGGTTATTTAAAGTGTTAGCTATGTTAATATCAAAATATATTACACAACCTTCTATATCCCTGAGTTTATGCCTTGGGTCTCTTTTAAAATTAAAATTAAACATTTTTTAAATTATAATTTTCGATACAACTATAGGTGGATATTAAAAATACGTCTGAAAACCCTGGTGAAATTAAAACCAAAGAAACTAAATGCGATTAATGGGCAAGTTTGATAAGTAATCTTTTGTCATTATCACTTGCATCTCACATATGCAAATAATATGTATGGATTTTTACAACCATTCTGGCACCTTACCCATATCTAAGACCTACAGAACTTGGGTCTTATTTGAAAGTACGGGATCATTATAATTACCTTTTTTGTCTTAGAATCAGAGATTGACTTAGAGCTCATCGTCTATTCAGTCATTTTCATTAAATTGAGATAATGTCGAAATACAAAAGCCCCTCATGGTTTCCTATATTTCTGCATAGTTTCCAATAGGTCAGTACGTAGCTGTTGCGAATGATAATTTACAAGTGTTCAAGTTTTTCTACTTGGCATACTACTAACAGTTTAATTGGGTGTTACGATTGAATCCGTAATGAGGGTACTTATACTCCGTAATCGTCTCGTTTTTTCCCATTAAAGTCCGTATGTCCAGGTACCCATATAAGCTGACTTCACCGCCACGCTTCACAGCCACCTCAATTATGTGATCGATTTCTGCCTTTATTTCTGTTCTTACTTCTACCACGTCTCGGTTGGGATGGCGACAATCCATCAACATGTCTCAAAATTTCACCAATTTGATCTAATCGTGAATTTGAACTAGATTTACTTACTTGATGTATTGAGGGAGGATCCAGGTGGTCGTTGATTTTATCAGCAATAATGCACTTACGGAAAGAACAGCATTAATTGTCGCAGGAAGTCTATGAAACCAAAGCATGTCATCCGAGACTTTTTCCGATGATAATTGTCTCATTTCTCGTAACATTGCGGAATGTTTCCTATCGCCCATACCCACGTTCTCTAAAAGCTTCTGCAGTCATGTTTTCAGATCCTTGAAATTCGGTTAGAAGTGCTGTCTTCAACGCATCGTACAGTGAGTCTCATTAATATTCGACATTCGCATTGGTGAAAGATCAAACGCTCATTACTCTATGTCAAGTACTTAAACATAAAACTTTATTTTACAATTTTAATTCACCATTAGATAAGCTTCGAAATCCGCGAAAGATAATCATTATATATAGTTATTCCTTTTACTCCTATGAGGAGTATAGGGCCGTAAAAAAATCATTAACTGATTAAAAATATTAAAAAGCAATGCATTACTTCATTTACATCACAGCGTCATTAATATTCAGTTTTCCTTAAAAAGTGATAATTAATAAGGCAAAAACATTTTTTATTGTCTTTTTTGTTTTATTATTTATTTATCTTTTATTATTTTAGTATTTATTAGGCGTATTTTTCTGGTACAGGAAATTCGTATTTTATCCCTTTCTTCATGATAAAGTATTTTTCGTTCGGATGTGGAGGTTATTGAGTGTCAGCGAATACGGCGGTCCAATTCACCCCACAAGTTTTCTGTGAGAGTCATGTCCGGACATTGGGGAGGAGGATGAAGCACTTTTAGACAGTTAAAGAGCTACTCCTGATTTGTGTTTCGGATCATTGCCCTGATACAATTTGAAGTTGTCCTGAACACCTAGTTTTTCCCCGTTTGACTTCATTTTTTCTCTTAATATCCTTAAATAAACTTTTTTATCTTTAAACTTTAAAGAATTCCGTGAAAAAAAAAAACAATTTTCCGAGTCCTAATCAATTTTTCGCTCTTCCTACTTCGACACTATTGAAGAAAACGAATTTATATTTTTCTTACAAAAATTTTTTAAACTAAAATCTGTTTCGTTGCAGAAAAACAACAATATTCAAACATTCAAATAATGTATGAACAGACATAATGGAGAATGAAAATGCGATTTACAAATATTGTTTAATGCAAAGTAGAAAATCAGAAAGTGATGTTCACATAGGCTGAATACATAGATTCCTACTGGCGATTTTTCAGACAATCTACAGCACAAATGTAGCTATTAGTACTGACAATTTTAACGAAATGAAAGATAGATTTGTTTTTCAAAAATAAAATTTTTATTTAAAGAAAGTATTATTAATATTTTTTATTCTTAAAAAAAATCTCAGCAAAAACTAAAAACGGAATTTATGTGAGATACATGTATCTGGTGGGACAAATAAAAGTATTTTTTTTTAATTAAATTAAAGAAGAATTAGCTGACGTGAATTGCTGACAAGGTAGCAAGCATAAATATTTTCATTAAGTGGTGTTATATCCATAATGGAAAAGGTCGCAGTTGAAAAATCCATAACATTTCCAAAAAATATTGATCCGTGCTTATTTTATTACAGCTTTAAGAAAAGAGTCCGCTAAAATATCGACTAATGGAGATTCTGATAGTCTGCTCTAGTCAATATTTAGATACGGAAACAGCTGTTCATGTCAAAATAACACATAGTTTAAAAAAAAGTATCTTAAAATTGAGCAATATAGGGAAAATTAAAAGCAATTCAATCTATTCAATTCGGCCGGGCCGAATCTCATATACCTTCCACCAGATAATCAAATTTCCAAATGGTGAAATCAAAATTCCAAAAGGTGAAGTCTGCGGCCTTTTCGAAAGCTTATATTTTCCAGAGTTGATATCGAAGTCGGGTACTATGACAAATTTATAGTATGTCAGGTATCTAATTTTTTTAAAATCCAATCACCTCTATTTCATGAAATGTCGAAAGAAAATGTTAAAAAATATTTTTATTATTTCTGGGAGTTCATCCTATCCCTAATTATCCAGAAACAATTCGCCAACATCCACATCTAAAGGGTGATTTTTTAAAAGCTATAGGAAAATTTTTTAAAATTCAGAAAAATGCATGAAATCTTTATTTGAATCGACAGTACGGTCCATACAATTTAATGTTTGAAGATTATTTCATGCAAATGTTGACCTTGACTCCGCCTCAAATGGTCCATCCGCTTAGTCCAATTTTGGCATTTCCACGTTTTTGAGTAACAGAGGCTGCGAACGGCGACGAATCGATAATTGATGGTCATCATTAACACTGGCCGATACATCTGCGATATTTTCTTCAGTTCGCACTCTACGTAAGCGTGTTGGTGGTTTAATGTCCAACAATGTAAATTTGCTGCGAAATTTAGTCACAATAGCCCGAATAGCCGCTTCAGTGGGTCGATTAAACTGACCATAAAATGGAAGCGCGCGATGAACTTTCTTAACAGAGCACGCATTTTGATAATAAAATTCAATAATTTGCAAGCGTTGTTCGTTTGTAAGACGATTCATGGTTAAATGATAGACCAAACTGAAGATGTTTGACAGTGAAACAAAACACGAAACGTGCGTCAGCTGTTTAAACCAGTGTTGCCAAAAAATTAATAGCTAAAAAATCACCCTTTAGGGTCCTACTTTCATACCTTTACAATATGGTGTTTATAAATCAGAAAAAATCAAAACGAAATGCTGTTAACAGTTTAATAAATCTGTTGAGTTTTGTCTGACACAATTATTCAAAGGTTAAATTGGGGTTTGGTTATCACAACTATTCGGTTATTGCAACAGACATGAGCAGTAATTAGTTTAATGATCGCAACTCGCTCGAACTACAGAGTAGGAGGTTATATATCATTTGGGACAGAAAACAAGTAAGGAAAGGCTAAAGTCGGGCGGGGCCGACTCTATGATACACTCCACTTTCTATCCGAATACAATTTAATTCGGTGAAAATGTCTAAATGTAAATGTGTGTGTTTGACAAAAAATGTTAAATCGTAATATGTATAGTTTGGCCATAATTGGTTAAACATTTGGGAACAACATTTGTATTTGCGCTATATCTAAATCTGAACCGATCTTAGCCACTTTCACCATAGGTTTTTTACTTGGATTATAAGCTGCCGTGCCAAATTTAAAGAAAATTGGATACAATATGTTGTTTCTAGAGCGGAAAATGTCAAATCGGGAGCGACATTTGTATGGGGGCTATATCTAAATCTAACCGATCTTACCCAATTTTTGCATAGGTGTTTCTAGTTGGATTATAAGATGTTGTGTCAATTTTAAAGAAAATCGGGTGCAATATGTGGTTTCTAGAGCGGAAAATGTCAAATCGGGAGCGACATTTGTATGGGGGCTATATCTAAATCTGAACCGATCTTACCCAATTTTTGCATAGGTGTTTATAGTCGGATTATAAGATGTTGTGTCAATTTTAAAGAAAATCGGGTGCAATATGTCGTTTCTAGAGCGGAAAATGTCAAATCGGGAGCGACGTTTGTATGGGAGCTATATCTAAATCTGAACCGATCTTACCCAATTTTTGCATAGGTGTTTATAGTTGGATTATAAGATGTTGTGCCAAATTTAAAGAAAATCGAGTACAATATGTGGTTTCTAAAGCGGCAAAAGTCAAATCGGGAGCTACATTTGTTTGGGGCTATATCTAAATCTGAACCGATCTTACCCAATTTTTGCACAGGTGTTTATAGTTGGATTATAAGATGTTGTGCCAAATTTAAAGAAAATCGAGTATAATATGTGGTTTCTAGAGCGGAAAATGTCAAATCGGGAGCGACATTTGTATGGGGGCTATATCTAAATCTGAATCGATCTTACCCAATTTTTGCATAGGTGTTTTTAGTCGGATTATAAGATGTTGTGTCAATTTTAAAGAAAATCGGGTGCAATATGTCGTTTCTAGAGCAGAAAATGTCAAATCGGGAGCGACATTTGTATGGGGGCTATATCTAAATCTGAACCGATTTGTCTCAAATTAAATAGCGTTCGTCCTTGATCCACAAAACTTACTTGTGCCAATTTTTGTTAAGATCGGACTATAATTGCGACCTGTAGTTTGATTACAACAATAGATGGACAGACAGACGGACAGACGGACAGACGGACAGACGGACAGACGGACAGACGGACAGACGGACATTGCTAAATCGACTCAGAAAGTGATTCTAAGTCGATCGGTATACTTAACAATGGGTCTATCCCGCTTCCTTTTGGGTGTTACAAACAAATGCACAAAGCCATAATACTCTCGTGGAGTGTATAAATAGTGTAACTCATTGAAGGAGTGACTTAAGACACAAAGTATGTTTGGACCCAATCCGTTTCACGACTTTGAGCCCGTGTGGCTGGTGTACGCGATAACTCTCAAAATTAGTAAAGGAATCAATTCAAGCTTTGTACAGGGTAATATTTTTCCCAAACTTAGTTTAAGTTCGAAGATGTGTGAAATTGTCAAAGCTTTTATAGAGGTTGCATTCATATAGAATATGGGCGACACACAAAGTGGCAAAAGCTCGGTTTGAAATAAAACCGATGCAATTTAATATTTGAAAATTTTTTATAATTACTTTAAGCCTAAAAAATATTAACGCTTTAGCCACACCCCTTCTTGTACCTCCCTTAAGTAAAATTAAATCCTTCATAACTTTTATACTGGTACCTTGAATTCACTATGACTTGATATTTGATCATGTTTTGGAATAGTTTTATAAATATGGAAATTGGGATCATGTGCCGAGAACCTTCTAGTACCTTCCACACAAATTATTCTGTCCTAGGTAAAAAGTAATTCCTTATAACTACCGTATATATGTTCCCTGATAGTGAGGGTATATATAAGTCAGTTTAGCCGACTGAAGCTTACTTACTTGTTTTAACTAGAACCAATTTGCGTTATATTCCCTAAATACTTCTATCTCCTAACAGAAAAAATTAAAATTTTTTTAAATCACCTTATGACAAAATTCCTAAATTCGTTTTGCACAAATTTCCTTCAAATTAAAAAATTAGTTTCAATATTTTTATTTATTTTTTTTTATATTATTTTTATTCGATAAAACAAAATCTCAATATCTTTCACACAACAAAAGTAACAATTAGTTTACAATTTAAAATTCAGAATTCCTCGATAGTTTCTTGTATGGTTCTTTAATTGCACAGAGTCTATATAATATTAATGATATGTCCATGAATTATACAAATATCAATATATAATTTTATTCTTTCAACAAATTACAAATGATATATTGCAAACCACTGTGCATTAGACGGAAAGAATAATTTGTTTAGTGTTGAGCTGCAGCAAAACGTATCCCAAAGCTGCTCGGCTGCATTTCAATGTTTGGACCATTTGTTTTTGCTCTTCAAAGTTGCCGTTCGTGCTGCAGCTTCTGCTCTGTTCTCTTCTGTTCGGTTCTAATTTACGTGAAAACCAATTTGTAAACTAAGTAAACATCTAACATTAATATCAAATTGCTGCTGTTGCGTTTGCAGCAATGTCGTTGTCGTCTTTTCATTCCCCCACGTGCTGATGATCAACATTAGTTTCACTTTTGTTGTGCGGTTGCATTGTGTGCGTCGGATGTCGGCTGTCTTGAGAGAATTGAAGAATTGTTCTGCATAATTTTTGTCACGAAGACAAAGACAAGTAAACCCACAACTGTACATTTTTAAAATATTAATTCATTTCCCACTTCCCCCTGTCTATCTATCATTACAGATATAACCAGCTCTCTTACCATGACGGAGGTGAAAATTCCCAATCATATAATGCGCTTGAAAACTGCCATTTTAGGCTGTCGCTACAGTCTCGACGGAGAATCGCTGTATTCGGTGAAGTGGTATAAAGATGGTCATGAATTTTATCGTTACGTGCCACGGAATAAGCCACCGGGACAGGCATTTCCACTGCCGGGTATCAATGTCGATGTGAGTATTAACGATTTTTTATTGCGAGCGTTTATTTTTAAGTCATTTTACATATACTATACTATGTGTCGCATATTTTGTCGCCGTTCTCTTTTAAAGAATAGGACAATGACATGGTATTGGTTACTAGTATATATGGGTTGCATAGGGGATTTTTCTTCGAACTTTGTTGGCAACACGTATGCATTTTTCAATGTGTGTCATGTTAAAAGGGAATTTAATTTGAAATCTTTACTAGAAAGTAAACGTGAGGGTTTAAAGGTGCCATCGTGGCGTATGGTTTTAAATATAAGTCATACGCACTGTAGGCAGCGATTAATTATTATAACTCATACGTACCACAGAACGGTAACTAATACTATGTCAATGATGTAATTGTCATAAAGTTATCATCTTAACCCCAAAATTTTCGAAAAAGTTCAATTATTTAGATTTTTATTAAACTGACTACAGTTTTCACAACGAAATATGTGATTTAAAACTTTAAATTTGAACTACCGATTACTTTGACTTTGAAAGGTAGAAAAATATTCATTTTTATTTTCAGGTTTATATTTGACATTTGCAAAATTGGACGATATACGCTCCAATAAAATTGGGAAATATTAAAAACTTTCTTTCAAAAAAGTGATTCCTTAAAGCAAACTGTAAGAAATTGACGTGGACAATTTTCGAGAAGAGATCGTCCTTCAGTTAATTTTTTGCGTCAATTTGTGAAGCGAGTTCATGAAAATGTATCGTTATTGAACAAACCAACATGTGTACGTTCTCTCCCAGTGCTTTCAATCGAAAACATTGCTGCTGTGGCTGAGAATGTCCAAGAACATCCATCAACATTAACACGTCATCGTTATCAGGAACTGAACATTTTTTGCACTTCTTTGAGAAGAATTTTGCATAATGACCTAGGAATGAATGCAAAGTTCTCACGGTCCAACAACTGAATCCTCATGACCATCCCATACGTTTTCGATGGGATTGTTTGGCAGGAGAAGAAGAATTTTACAGAAAAATCGTGCTTTCATATGAAGCTCATTTGTCAATAAGCAAAATTGCCGCATATGGAGTTCAGAGAACCCACACATTACTATTGAGAAGGCAATGCGCCCACGACGAGTCAATGTTTGGTGTGGATTTTGGGCTGGTAGAATCATTGGGTCATTTTTTCTTGGAAAATGAGCTCATTGGAATATTATCATACAAACTGAGGCAACAATTAGAAGAAATAGAACTATGACCTTGAAATTTCGCACACATCCCTTATATCGTCCAATTAGATTTAAAACAATTTTTTGTTCAAATCCGGCCACAACCACGCCTACCTCCCATGTAGGTTAAACTGAAAAAACGTCATACATTTCATATTATAATATATATGTTAATACAATCATTACCAGTGATTTTATTTGCATTCACAATCAAATAAAAATTGTCAGTGCCACGCACAACAACAAAGAAGAAAGTATGCTTCGTTTTTAGCTTAGAAGGTTTTACCATTTCAGTAATTAAATCGATGTTTGTTGCTATAAGCAGAATATTGATTCTAAAATTAAAACAAGTAAGGAAAGGTAACGTCGGGCGGTGCTGACTATATGATACACTCCACTTTATATCCGAAAATAATTCAATTCAGTAGAAAAGTGAAAACGAGAAGGATTTTTGTATGTTTCCTAATCATAGGCTCAAGAGCTCCTAGTTTCTATGAACTAAACGAAATTTCAATACAATACATGGTGTCTTCTCTATTGTGAAGAAATTCTCAACCATTTTAGCATTTATGAAATTTAAATGCATCCACAGCTAAATTAAGCCGCGATTTTGGCAAAATCTTTTAGAATATGCTTAATAGAAATTTTCTTTGCAAATTTAAATAAGTAAAGTCGAGATTGTGCGAGTTTTTACCGCTGATAATACACTGTGCGCTTATACCGCGCCATGTTCAACGAATTTTAGTTTCCACAAATTCAAGAGAATGGCATGGACGACATTTGGTTTCAACAAGACGGGGCCAAATGTCACACAGCCAACGCATCCATATTTTACGCTCTGTTTTTGAAAATCGAATAATCAGCCGAAATTAGCCGCCTCGGAACTGTGATCTGGATTATTTTCTGTGGGGAGCCATTAAGGATAAATGTTACGCAAATTATCCAGAGACAATTAAAGCGTTGAAACATTCCGTTGAATAGATTCGAGCCGAAACAATCGAAAATGTATTGAAAAATTCGGTTGATCGGATATAACCATATACGGACACCACTACGTGATAAAAGATTAAAAAAAGACCAGTGTCTCTCAGTTTTGCCCAAATTCATGCACTTTTTTAGGGCCTCGGTGTAATTTTTGCAAAAAAGTGATCATTTTCTCAGGCTCATATCTTGCAAACCGTTGGGAATTTTGATTTACTCTCTGCAGCAACGTTGTAGCTCTTGAACAAAAATTGTGAACATATCAAATAATTTCGTCGAACAATTTGCATAGGCTGTAGTGTGTCTGGTAGCGTATACTTGATGTTGATTAATATCACTCATACCCACTGTATTCCGACTGACCATTAACAGAAACAGTTCTGCAAGATATATTTTCCTACCGGTGTTAAAAATCATTCAGACCGAAAACCGGGGGTCTGGGGTTGGCCGCAGCTTTTTTCTTTGTTGTAGGTAATATGACGTTTGCCTTAGGTCAAAGTTTTACCTGATTCTACTAGTTATAAACTGGTCCAAAGATGGTATTTTTGCACGTTTTTGTGAGAAGATGGCTTCGGTTAAGGTGATGAACCCCCTTTTTCAAATATAATAGAACATTGAAAGGTCCTTTTATTTCAAGTAGTCCAAAAATACGCATAATTTTTCAATTTTAAACATACGACTTCTTTTCTTATTTTTTATATATTTTAACTTTTTTATTCTCTACAAGATATCAGAATTACAGAAGGGGGCAATTGGTTCAGAAATTATAGCTGTTTTTCAAAATGACAGAAAAGATTGGAGTCAATTTCGAAAGAAAAAAGAAACGAAAAAACTAAAAGAATGTGATTACGACATCAAAATTGTCCTATCCCCAAGAACGAGTATGTACATATATATAATGAATAATTCCCCCATTTTTTACTGTTTCAAGAAAACCACGAAAAACCGAACGTGTTTTTGATCACTCTAGAGGCATGGGCATTTTTTTGTCTTTTATCGCGTAGTGGTGTCTGTATTTGATTATATTTTTTCGTGTTGCACTGTGTTAATAAATGACAAAGTTCAATCTTTCCAATAAAACCAGAAATTTGAAAAAATAATCATTATTTTTTTATAGCCCATTATAATTTAAAATCTTGAATGGCTCACCCTATTATTGTCGCAGAGTTGCTGTAGATTCCACAATCAAATGTGCATCGATTTTTCAACATTGTCATAATTCCCTTGTTCTATATGAGTCATTCCATTCAAACGGTACGTTTTTTTGACCTCGATAGAAAGTCCGTGTATGTATTCTTCTCATACAAATTTTGTATACGTATTTTAGGGAAAATATTAGAAAAATTTTCTTGACGAGTTATGATCAATTAAACAGTGAAAAAATGACTACTTTTTCAACTTTTTCAAGGTTTGTTCATTCAATCGCCTGTAACTCCAAAATACTTGACCGATTTGATATGAATAAATTATGTGGCACGTTATAGCCTGGTTCGATTTTTAAAGTTTTTACAAATTTAGTTTTTTATTTTGATTCCATCGCAAGATTACATTAATCAATTTTTTAAATTTTAGAGTAGGGTTCTTAGATCCCTTTTTAAGCGACTGTGTGAGTTTGGAAGTGGTGAAATGATGGGTTCTAATTTTTACGATTTTTTATACCCTACACCACTTCGTGGACTAGGGTATTACAAGTTAGTTTCGCGCCAAGTGTTTGTAACACCAAGAAATAATCGAGCTAGACCCACCTTTAAGTATAGCGATCGGCTTAGAATCACCAGCTGAGTCGATTTAACGATGTCTGTCTGTCCGTCTGCTGTCCATCTAAGCTTGTTCGCACTCTACAGGTCGCAATTGTTGTCCGATTGTCATGAAATTTGGCAGAAGTTATTTTTTCTGGCCAAGGACCATCGGTATTGAATTTGGTGGAAATCGGTTCAGATTTAGATATAGCCCCCATACAAATGTCGCTCCCGATTTGACTTGTTCCGCTTTTTTCTTTAAATTTGGCAGAACATATGATAATCCAAATAATCCAACTAGAAACACCTATGCAGAATTTGGGTAAGGTCGGTTCAGATTTAGATATAGCCTCTATAGAAATGTCGCTCCCTATTTCACTTTTACGCTTTAGAAACCATATATTGTACCTGATTTTCTTTAATTTTGGCACAACATCTTATAATCCAACTAAAAAACCTATGGTGAAAGTGGGTAAGATCGGTTCAGATTTAGATATAGCCCTCATACAAATGTTGCTCCCGAATGTTTATCCGATTTTGGCTAAACTTTACATATTATATTTCACCAATAAACATACATGGTGAAAGCGGATCACATCGTTCCAGGTT
Organism: Polietes domitor; assembly: GCA_947397865.1. Lineage (NCBI taxonomy): Eukaryota > Metazoa > Arthropoda > Insecta > Diptera > Muscidae > Polietes > Polietes domitor. The sequence continues at coordinate 19,705,964 of OX377619.1, read as the reverse complement.
TCAATATCCATACAAATGTCCTTTCCGACTTACGTTTTTTTTTGTCAAACACATACATTTACATTTACATCTACAGAATTGAATTGTAATGAGATGGAAAGTCCGTCCGTCTTTAGCCTTTCCTTGCTTGTTTGGGAGAAGTCTGCCCATTAGAGCGTACCAGGTTACAAGTAAAAAAAAAAAAGTTCGCCGTACACCTTCGAATATGAAGTATTATTGAAAGGTAGTTTCAAAAAAAATTTTTTTATTTTTTTATGCCGAACGTAGGGGTCGCGCTTTTACATTTTTCTATATAACTTCTGCATTTATAAACGGATTTTAAAGTGTGATACATCGATGTTTTTGTCTCGACGAGGCCGATTTTTTTGTCTTTGAAGTCATTGAGCTCAAGCACCCCGTTCTGGTACTTACCCATCATATCTCAGTTGCTACTACCCTAATGTACCACTCTAATATCAGAAAATTAAAGCTCGCATAAAATCATGAAACTCTTCCTAAGGAAGTATGTCGATTTTCCCAGCAGAAAAAGTGTTAAACTAGTTTTTTTTCTTATTTTACCGAGAGCATTGCATGTATTTATAAGTTGTTCTTTGTATCTTCGATGTTTACAGTCGGTTGTCAAAGTGTAATACATATATTGGTGTTTTTGTCCCGCACATAACAGGTTTTCAGTTTTTAAAGTCGTTGACCTCAACAACCCCCTTCTACTATTTACGCATCATATTTCAATTCTTAGAACAATAAATATAAAAATTAAGGTACAATTAATAACTTGAATCGCGTCGAAATATGGTTGATTTATTTCGACGCGATTCAAGTTGGGTGTATTTTTGGCGGCTCTCAAGTTTAGAAAAGATGTGGCCCATGCGTTGCTCATCGGTGACCGCCATAGCTGATTCATGCACAACATGAACAAAACGCTCGGTGTTTTGAGAATGGCATGGATAATCTGTGAAAATAAATGAGTTCAGCAAAGAAAGCAATCAAATTAAGTTTTTCTTGTGCTAACCTGGTAAATCGATAATTTCTTCTGAAAATTGGAATGCTTCTAACTGTTCTTGCGAAAAAAACTGCAAGCATGGCGGCTCAGTCAATTCAAATTGTTTCCAATCGATCATATTGAAATATGAGTCACTATCAAAATTGATAAAATTATGAACTGGTGGACCGAACATTTGTCGAATGCTTCCCGTGGCTTCATTGCGGGCTGATAAAATCTTACCATAGGCATCTGAACGCACTAGTTGATCTGGGTCTGTTATCATCGATAACAAAATATTTTCAAGATAAAAAAAATATCCGTTATTTTCAATGAACGGACGGATGACCTCTTGAATATCTTTTGGCAACTGACGAATCCAACATATATAAAGGAAAACATTCCGACTTCCGTGAATTGCCAGTGGTTGGCTTTTTACAAGAAACCAGAATGGTGCATACACTTTCACAACGAACTGAAAGTGTATGCACCATACACTTTCTCAATACCATCGAGGGTTGCGTACACGTCATATAAAAGCGCAGAATTCGAGAGGCTGTTGTTAGCCAGCGCGCTTTGCAAATAGCGCCGGGCTTCTCGCTGGCTAATTTTTCATCGCATTCTCCGGTATGAACGGCTCGAACCATACGATACAAGTAAAGCTGGTCGCCTCGAATATTCCACCCATCTATGTTCGCTGGCATTTCTCCCATTGTAATGCGTTCGAAATTTTGTTTGACCTGACCAAACGGAATAAGCAACAAAATATGCGAATTATTAATTAATAAAATGCTCACAAGTAAAGTATACGGAACACACGGACACGAAACACTATTAATATATTAAACTTACAGGGTAGTGTATGCAATTTTGAATGCCTTCTCCGATACTTCCGGGCCAGATTCCAGGTCCTTTCTGTTTTCCAAGCAATGATCTTAACAGCGCATTAAATGGTAACTCGTTGAAGTGGAAAAGGCACACGAACCACTGCAGCGGTCTCTGTAAATGGCGTTCCATTCTCACAATGACTCCACTTTTGTACCCAGTGTTGGTAGCAGTTCCATCGCAACTTATGGCAACTAAGTCATCCAAATTGAAGTTTTCACGACTCAAGTAATCCACGATGCTCCTCTGGATCCCCAAAGCAGAGCTATCAGTGGGCGTAGCATAACCAATGAATTTGGAATCAGGCTCTTTTACAATGGTGATGTGTTCTTCATTTAAAACAATATTTCGCGTCACATTTGCCTCGGTTACTTTTTTCAAAGTTGGCTCTTTCTTGCCATCGAAAGAGATACACTTTAATAATTGATGGCATTTGGCCGCCGCTTTTGCTTCCTTACGGAACTTCACACGTTCTCGAAATATTTTATTTTTATTGATGATAAGCCCTTCAAAGAACTGACATATATTTTCGGCTGTTTCTGCAGATAACTCTTCTTTGGCTTTTGCGGCAATAGACAATTTTAAATCTTTTATTAACATAGTCGCAAGCAAGGCACCGTAGCGAACTGAAGTATCGCTGCGATCCAAAGCCGAACTAAAATTACGCAAAGAAATGTCCGCCACCGTAAATGTTGTTTTAATCTTCTCTGAGGAATCGCCAACATTTTCTTCAAATTCTAGCTCTTCATCGCTGCCTGGTTGATACCCAATACTGTTGAACTCGGTATATACCGCTTTTGATGGTGCAACAATTGAGCACGTTTGAACACCGCAATTTTTCATCGACATCATATGATAAACATTATCCAAAGTCATCAGCCGTGGACCCAATTGATCGATGAAAAAGTCTTTCGCATCGTCTGGGATTTTATCAGAGGCGGTGCAACTGCATGGAACATTTCTTTCTATGCCACACTTACAACGCGAAATTGAGAACAATTTATTCCACTCATTTACATTGCATTTCAATGGACTTTTAACCAATTTATAGTAATCGTCTAGAAGTTTATCCAACCGTTTACGAACACCTGATACCGATATAATTGGAATGCCTGCCCGCTCCCATAAAAGGGTAATGCTTCTGAAAGCTTCTTGTTTAAAAGCACTCAATTTTCTATTGGGATTAGTGTTATGCCGCAGATACAAGAAATAATTAATAACATCGTACTTAGTCGGTAACATAGTGTTGTTTAATGCACTGATCGTAAAAGACATTTTTTTAGTTTTTTTATCGTTGTATAATGGAAATTTAAATATTTAATAATGCTTTGTTGAGCCACCAACGCCTTATTACTGAACTAATTTCTTCTATTGTTACAATAAAATATAGACCGTTACTTCACAGGTAAAACGATTTGCAATAGGGAAACAATGTGACAAAGTAGTTTTGCTCATGTTGTGCATGAATCAGCTATGGCGGTCACCGATGAGCAACGCATGGGCCAAAAACACCAATATATGTATTACACTTTGACAACCGACTGTAAACATCGAAGATTCAAAGAACAACTTATAAATACATGCAATGCTCTCGGTAAAATAAGAAAAAAACTAGTTTAACACTTTTTCTGCTGGGAAAATCGACATACTTCCTTAGGAAGAGTTTCATGATTTTATGCGAGCTTTAATTTTCTGATATTAGAGTGGTACATTAGGGTAGTAGCAACTGAGATATGATGGGTAAGTACCAGAAGGGGGTGCTTGAGCTCAATGACTTCAAAGACAAAAAAATCGGCCTCGTCGGGATAAAAACATCGATGTATCACACTTTAAAATCTGTTTATAAATGCAGAAGTTATATAGAAAAATGTAAAAGCGCGACCCCTACGTTCGGCATAAAAAAATAAAAAAATTTTTTTTGAAACTACCTTTCAATAATACTTCATATTTGAAGGTGTACGGCGAACTTTTTTTTTGAGGTACGCCCTACTGCCCATATGTCCATACGTTGGTATAAGCCAAATGGGGCCCTATTCTGATCTATTACAGCTCTAGAAACTACATCTTACATCGGATCTTCATCAAATTTTGCAGATCATGATATTTTTCAACCAGGAATACCTACCGCGAATGAGAAATAGATAGGCCCATGTTTCGGACCAGGCCCAAAATGTTGTTATAGGCCCCCGTTTGAAATGTCGGTCCGATTCATCCTATTTTTTGTTGCAAAATCAACCAGAATTTCAGTGAAAAATAATAACAGAATGCTACTATCTTCCAATAGTTCATAAACGCAAGGTATAAAAACAATGAAAAATCCAATAACAAAATAGGTTATGGAAAACATATTTTTTCCATTATTCAGAAAAAATAACCAAAAATATTTTCTTATGTTACCAATTTTTTCTTGCAGTTTGCATTGTTTTTATATCTTATACTTATGAAAAATTGGAAAAAATTATCATCCTAAAGATTTTTAAATTAAATTCTGGTTGATTTTGCATCATTTCGCCACCTCCAAACTCATACAGTCAAATAAAAGAAATAAACTTGTAAAAACTTTAAAAATATAAGGATGATACACCATTCCACTTTATTCACTTTTAAATTGGCCACAATTCTCGAAAAATGTCTATTTTCCAAAAATACTTATACAATATTTTTATGAGAAGAATACATACGCAGACTTTCAAAACATTCACAATTTTAGAGGTCAAAAACCGTACCGTACATGGATTGACTTATCTAATATTTTCGATAGCCAAAGGAATCATCGGCTAACTATGCACCATGTAGTGGACAAAAATCCTAGTCTTCAATAAGACTTTTCACAAATCGTCACAGTCTTCAATTTTACCCCAAAAAATATCAGTTCAATTTCTTAAGAAATTTAACAAGTATTTCCTTGAAGACCGTACAACGCTCTCCACACAGCGAATTTATATTATATACGCCGCCAACTATTTCGTATTGCACTCGTTTGAAGTGCACAACAGAGCAATTGTCCCCTTTGTGTCACACAGCATTAACATGACAATGTCACGTCAGAGTTCTCCAAGAAATGTCTGAGTCGTAACATGAAAAGAAAAATTTCCGCCTCATTATAAAGTCTGAGACCATGGCTGTATTGTTATGCTACGCTACGTTGTGTTATATTATTTTGTTGTGTTGTTGCCTTTAAAGCCAGCGAAGACTAAAAGATCTCTGTGAGCCAACTAAAATTGCGCGCTCACACACACACACACACAGACACACTCAAAAAATATGAAGAAACTCGAAAAGAACGACAAAAGTCACGTTTTTTCAAATGTTTTGCTTAGCAGCCACAAGGACGTACCACTTTTTGTTTGGGGCTTGGCTTTTTCCTTTTCCTTATTTAGTTGTTGTTGTTGTTGTTGTTGTGTTTTTAATGAAACCAACACCAACAACTACGGACTCTTCTGACAACAACTTCAAGTGGTTGTTAAACCAAACTTGTTGTTTTTGCTGCTCCTGCTGCTGCTGTTGTTGTTGTTGTTTTGTTAAACCCCTAGTATTTGTGGTTAAATAATTTCTGTTTGGTTTGGTTGTTTTGTTGTTTTGGTATTAAACTGAAATTCGGGATTTAAATTCCATTTAAAGCAAAGCATGCTTGCGGTTTTGTCTATGTTTGCTTTCATAAAATAATTATAGCATTTTTAAAACATTCTAATGCTATCAAAAATGTTTTAATTACGGATTGATATGCTTTAATCTGTTGTTTGATGCAAACCAGTGGGTGGTTTTGTAGGGAGGGAATTAAAAACAAGTGCGGATGATTTAGATTCTGCTTCATAAATTAATGCATTTAAGAGATTATAAGCGCAGGTAATGTATCAGTGCAAATGGGAGCAAATCAATTGATATTGTATTAGGATTTAGTGAATATGTATTTGATGGGATTTACAGAAGTGAAGTATCCGGTTTTCAAAAACCTGACGACTTGGGTTATGTGAAATAGTATGAAATAGTACAAGAAAGCAACTTGTAACTATATATAGGGTAGTGCAGCTACATCTATTTCAAGAAGTTTCCATATTCCATGATAAAAAGTTATATATATGGCTCAATGTCTACAGCATTGGCGTATGATGGAAGGTCCTGGGAGGGCTAAGCCACCCCAGAAAAGTGTTAGCCCCACAGAATTTTAAATTTGTATAATACAATATTTGTCTGTGTCACACAAAAATCTTTTTTTAAGTACTTAATTTTTTCAGTGTTGGAAAAAGTAAAAATACTTGTCAACACAAAAAGAAAAATATTAGTTTTCAAATTTGACGTAAAAAAATTGTTGGATTTAATTATAGTTGTTTCATCAGTTTTTATAATTTCGCAAATAAGGGCTACAGCCGCCGCCAAGTTATTTTTGCACTGTTGTTATTTACCAATATTTTATTAAAAATTAAATTATCAAACATATTCATGTGTAAACACACCTAATGTTTCAAATCTTTGTAGGAACATTCGTTAACGGTAGTGATTTCTTTAACTGTAGTATTTACAGAAACAACTTAACACATTGAGTGCCAAACGGTTTTGACGTAAACCTTCCCAGGAGGCCAAACATTTTTTGTGGCTATAAGTAAAAGCAATCTCTGTCGTACGGAAACGTAAGACTCAATGTGTTAAAACAGATTTCAGTGTACTGAACAGAATAGGGGTTCAGTGTTATATTAGGACTGTTTTTCTTTAAGCAGGGATAGCAAGCTGCGATAACAAAAACGGTAATAAAAATTCAATTTTTTGCTCAAAATAAAAAATTGTCTTTTCACATAGTCGCCAAACTACGATATAAATATTAGTATCAAAAAAAAATTAAAAAATAATATATTTTGTGTAGACTTTTTTGGACATAGCCACGATAGCCATAAATTTGACTTACACTGGATAATTATCCAGGCTAACTATACACTCCACGAGGGAATTATGTCTTTGTACATTTGTTTGTAACACCCAAAAGGAAGGGATATAGACCCATTGTTAATTATCCCGATCGACTTAGAATCACTTTTTGAATGTCCGTCTGTCTGTCCATCTATTCTTGTAATCAAAGTACAGGTCGCAATTGTAAACAGAACCAAATGAAAGTTTGCACAACGAAGTTTTTCGGTATAAGGACGAACGCTATTTAATTTGAAGAAAATCGGTTCAGATTTAGATATAGACCCCATACGAACTTCACTCCCGATTTGACTCTTTTTACTCTAGATACCACATATTTTAACAGATTTTCTTCAATATTGGCAAAACATATTATATTTCAACCAGAAACACCTGTGGTAAAAATGAGTAAGATCGTTTCAGATTTATATAAAACTCCCATACAAATTTTGCTCCCGATTTATCTTTTTCCGCTTTAGAAACCACATATTGTATCAGATTGTCTTCAGATTTGGCAAAACATCTTATATTTAAACTAGGAACACCTATGGTGAAAATAGATCAGAATGGTTCAGATTTATATCTAGCTCCCATACAAATTTTGCTCCCGATTTGACGATATTTTAACAGATCATCTTCAAATTAGGCGAAATATCTTATATTTGTACTACAAACAGCCATGGTGCAAATGGGTCGAATCGATTCAGATTTATATATAGCTCCCACACAAATTTCACTCCCGATTTCACCTTTTCCACTCTATAAACCACATATTGTATCAGATTGTCTTCAGATTTGCAAAACATCTTATATTTAAACTAGGAACACCTATGGTGAAAGTTGGTCAGATCTGTTCAGATTTACATATAGCTCCCATACAAATTTCTCTCCCGGCTAGACTTTTTCCGCCCCAGAAACCACGAATTTTCACCGAATTTCTTCGAACTGAGCATAACACATTATATTTGAACTGGAAGAACTTATTGTGAAAGTTAGTCACTTTATTTCTTGTTTGGATATAGCCCCGATACAAATATTCTTTTCGATTTGACAAATTGGACCAGGTCATATTAGCCTATGATTAGGAAACATACAAAAATTCTTCCCGTTTTCACTTTTTTACCGAATTGAGTTGTATTCGGATTGAAAGTGGAATGTATCATAGAGGCGTTCCCGCCCGAATATAGCCTTTCCTTACTTGTTTTTAACATAAAATTATTTTTCAAAATTTGTTTTCATATACTCATTGATATTGTTGTTGGCGAAAATTTTAAGAATTATTTTTTTTGAGTGAAATTTTAACATTTTTTTTTGATTTTTGTTATCGCAGTTTAGTTATCCAATCTTTAAGAACAACAGTTATCCGTGCGGCTATATTTTTTTTTTTACTTTTTAATAAAAACGAAACGGGTGACTACAACCCCCCAAAAGAATATCCCTCCTACGCCAATGGTCTGTAGACAATTTAAAATATGAGTGAAAATTTAAAACTGAACACATTCGCAATCTGTGCTTATTTATGGGCCAGATAACTTTACGTTCATTATTGGTAAAATGTAAACCCAAATCGCGTGGAACATTTGTATGGGTGTTATAAATTTGTTGACATATTACGAAGAAAAGAATACTTTGTTCCGTATTAAATATTTTCACATTTTGAAAATTGAAAAAAAACTTAATTTTTTATTAGAAATTGTGGTTTATGAGGGTAAATCTTCGTTTTTGTCAATTACAGTTTGTTTGTAATAAACAATTTGAAAAAAATGTATGAAATAAGACCAAGATGACTTTTCTACGGCGTGATCATGACTTGATGATGAATAAAAACACACATGGGATGAAAGAGATGTAACAGAAGTTCAACAAACGAATTTATCTCCAAGAATTTTCACCGCTCATTGTTGCTATGGGTGGAATTCGAATGTATTACATTTAAAACACACACACACACACTTATGTCCTTCTAAATCTTATATAGAATAAAATACATATTTAGAAAGATTTAAGGGTTCCCCATGTTTGTATGGTAATTTTTGACCGCCACAAATTTTACCTTTGAAGACAGGATACATTTTGTGCAAAAATACCGATTTATTAATTCCAAAATACTAATTACTCATTGTATACTTACTATACTAATGTTAATTTTCAATGTAATCCTAAGGTCCTTAATATAATTTTCTGAAACAATGTTTCCTTTCCTCATCGCTCACTATAACAACAAATATGACCAAAAGGCTAGATTTTTAAAATGTCGGTTATTACACCAGACAGTGGTTCAGAATCAAAATCCATCGGCCAAAATACAATGACTTTTGTTCTAGTAGACATTTTTGAGTTCTATAAAAAACCAAAATTAGACAAGGACCCAAGGATTATTTTGAGTTATAAACATTAAAAATCGGGAAATCGGATATATTTTAGAAATCGTCCTAAAGTTTGTAGCATGCAACCTGTGGGATATGTGGAAAGATGTTCATAATAGGCATTTGAGAAGCTGTCGCACGCATTATCACCGGCCTTATTGCTCGTCGTAGGGTGGGTTCGGTGCTTCTTTGCCATTACTTCCACGTCACTACTTATAAAATATTAAAATTGCGTGCTTGAGGTAGGAATAGGAAAGAAAACAGAAAAGATACAATAATCCGAGAGATACCAAAAGAAGTAGAAACTGCGGACAGAGAAAAACGCAAGAAAGTGAGATTATAAAAAAAGGAGAAAAAAAAATTCGTACTTGAGAGTTAGACAACATGATGTAAGAGTGTCTAACATGCCCACCCAACCTTGATCACAAATCTAAAGAGACACCAAAATAAAGAGAGAATATTTGTGATACCCATAATTACAACAACCTAACTCACCGAAAGCTTATGAAATCAAACAGAAGATTTTGAACTCTAGCCCGAAATCATTTTTGATTTATTAAAATAAAAGTTTAATTTCATTTCATTTTCTTTATAAAAAGAAATTAATTTTAATATAAAAACTACCCTCAGCACTGAATCGTAAAGCATATATTAGTTAAGAGAAAAAGTTTAAGTTATAATAGAACTCAGTTTGCAATGATAATAATAAAAAAATCAAATCTAAATACATATTTAAAGAAACGATATTATCCCTTGACTTAACTACCTAGACCAGTATGTGTGTTTCAAAGTTTGTAACAATATGTGTAACAAAGTGTGATCCAACCAAAATCCAATCGTTTTCAAAGTTTTCATCATTCATGTAATAAATCAATAATTTTGCTTTACTTGAAACGTTGGATGTTGATATGGTCACCTTTTTCCTTTGAGACCAAATTTGTATATTTTCACAATCAGTCTTTGACTGTGACAAAAAAAGAACAAAAGCGCAAAACCAAAACAAAAATAATAAAAAGAAAAGAGTACACTCACTCACTTACATTGACATGCTCTGCTGCTCCCCCGACGAAAGGCCTTTCGAAGAGTTGCTGGATGCTGCAAAGTAAGCACAATTCTGATAATGTTGTTTTGCTTTGATGAGAGATGTTGCTAATAAACGTCTAGCAACATCATGTTACGACCTGAAACACACATTAACATTAATCACTGTTGACATTTAAGATACATCTATATCCGAAGTTAGCTAGAAACACAACCTAACATTTAACAGCGATCGTCATATACAGTGGATAACCACGAAAATGTTACTGCCGAGAAACAAAGCAAAGCGACAATGTTTGTTTGTCTAACATTTGTATTGTTATGTATGTTAATTTGTTTGTGATATAGTTTGCGTTTCTAGCTAAAACGGTAGAATTTATAGAAAAAACAGAAAATATGAATATTTATACACTATTTTAAAATATTTTTGAGTAACAATTCTTGCTAATATTATATTTACACAATCGTTTGTACCATTTTTATACCCTACACCACTTCGTGGGCTAGGGTATTATAAGTTAGTTTCGCCCCAAATGTTTGTAACACCAAGAAATAATCGAGCTAGACCCACCTTTAAGTATACCGATCGGCTTAGAATCACCAGCTGAGTCGATTTAACGATGTCTGTCTGTCCGTCCGTCCGTCCGTCCGTCTGTCCGTCTGTCCGTCTGCTGTCCATCTAAGCTTGTTCGCACTCTACAGGTCGCAATTGTTGTCCGATTGTCATGAAACTTGGCAGAAGTTATTTTTTACGGCCAGTGACCATCGGTATTGAATTTGGAGGAAATCGGTTCAGATTTAGATATAGCCCCCATACAAATTTCGCTCCCGATTTGACTTTTTCCGCCCTATAAAGCACATATAGTACCCGATTTTCTTTAAATTTGGCACAACATCTTATAATCCAACTAGAAACACCTATGCAAAAATTGGGTAAGATCGGTTCAGATTTAGATATAGCCCCCATACAAATGTCGCTCCCGATTTGACATTTTCCGCTCTAGAAACGACATATTGTACCCGATTTTCTTTAAATTTGGCAGAACATCTTATAATCCAACTAGAAACACGTATGGAAAAATTGGGTAAGATCGGTTTAGATTTAGATATAGCCCCCATACAAATGTCGCTCCCGATTTGACATTTTCTGCTCTAGAAACGACATATTGTACCCGATTTTCTTTAAATTTGGCAGAACATCTTATAATCCAACTAGAAATACGTGTGCAAAAACCGGGTAAGATCGGTTCAGATTTAGATATAGCCCCCATACAAATGTCGCTCCCGATTTTAACATTTTCCGCTCTAGAAAAGACATATTGTACCCGATTTTCTTTAAATTTTGCAGAACATCTTATAATCCAACTAGAAATACGTATGCAAAAATTGGGTAAGATCGGTTCAGATTTAGATATAGCCCCCATACAAATGTCGCTCCCGATTTGACATTTTCCGCTCTAGAAAAGACATATTGTACCCGATTTTCTTTAAATTTTGCAGAACATCTTATAATCCAACTAGAAATACGTGTGCAAAAACTGGGTAAGGTCGGTTCAGATTTAGATATAGCCCCCATACAAACGTCGCTCCCGATTTGACATTTTCCGCTCTAGAAAAGACATATTGTACCCGATTTTCTTTAAATTTTGCAGAACATCTTATAATCCAACTAGAAATACGTGTGCAAAAATTGGGTAAGATCGGTTCAGATTTAGATATAGCCCCCATACAAATGTCGCTCCCGATTTGACATTTTCCGCTCTAGAAAAGACATATAGTACCCGATTTCCTTTAAATTTTGCAGAACATCTTATAATCCAACTAGAAATACGTGTGCAAAAACTGGGTAAGATCGGTTCAGATTTAGATATAGCCCCCATACAAATGTCGCTCCCGAATATTTAACCGATTTTGGCCAAATTTTACATATTATATTTCACCAATAAACAGACATGGTGAAAGCGCGTCACATCGTTCCTGGTTTCAATATACCCCCATACAAATGTCCTTTCCGATTTAACATTTTTTGTCAAACACATACATTTACAGGATGCAAAAATCCTTCCCGATTTCACTTTTTTACCGAATTGAATTGCAATGAGAATTGTTTGGGTGATGTCCATATGTCCATACTTTGAAATGACTTTGGTATACTACTGTATAATTTGTATGTCTGTCGGACAATTAGATCAATTACCATATTATTTACCATACTCGTTAAATTTGACTGAAGATGCATTTATAGCATATAAATTATATGAATATAATTTATATAATTTGTATGAAATACATAAAATTGCTCCCATGAAATAAATGGGTTTAGTTATCAAAGCGAGGTACATACGCAGGGAGTGGTGTAGGGTATTATATAGTCGGCCCCGCCCGACTTTAGCCTTTCCTTACTTGTTCTTTCTTGATTGGTTTTTCACAGTGATTTCTTTTTTTTTTATGAACTATTTAGCACCAAAAATTTTGAATTTTAACAAAACAAGAAACAAGAATTGCTACTCAAAGACACTACTTGATACACTTTTAGGCACAGGTTTGTTTTTCGTAAAGTTTTAGCTAGAGTGCCTTAGTTGTTGTTTTTTTTCTCTTCGCTGTACACCAAGCCAGGTTCACTGCATATCAGGTCGGGTTGCTGATTGAAATTTCACTCAGGAAATTTGCCACCGCCAATTCAATCACAAATAATATTAAAAACCAAATTTGTATAGTTTCTTTGCATTTTCCGATTATGCAAGCTTAGGGACTTTACCGACGGAACATAGAAAAAGGGCACAGGAGAACTTAGAAAATATTAGGCTTTCGTCACACCACACTGACTCACTACTGAGCAGCGTTATGGTGAATTCAAAGAAGTCTGCCACTAGTTTTTCCCAATTCCTCTTTTTGTCGTATTCCAATCTGTTCCGCAACAAGCAATAAGTGCCAAATCTAAATAAAACAAACAGTTTTGTTGTTGTTTTTACAAGAGAAACAGAATATTAATTGCAATTAAAGATATTACCCCTCTTGGGAGATGGCACCAAGGTATTAAAAGGAATACGAATAAAGCTGTGGATGTTATTCAAAGCAACTTGTCATCTGCAAAAAAGTTCAGCCTGGACACACTATTTTCTTGTCTTTGGATGATAACGTTCGTGCAATTATCTGAACAATAACACGTAGTTTTTTTTTTATTTTACAAAATTAAATAAATAGTAAATATGCTTACCCCCATATACAGCAAATCAAACGCACAAAAAAAACACAATTTTAAAAATTCACTTGGCGTAGAGTAATACAACTTTTGTTCTCAAATTTCAATGTACGCAGGAAAGATCAACGACAAAATGGACGAGATGTCGGTCTTTTTGACAAAAGAAACCTCGCAGACGCCTTAAAATAACATTTTTATTCCAGCTTATAGACAAAAGTATTACCAAATAAAGGAGAGAAAACGTCAACAAGCAGATACATAATCCAAAAGTATCGCCTATTGTTTTCACGTATAGATGGCGTAAAAGAGAAAATTCAAATAAAAAGTAAAAAAAAACAAATTCAGGCTAAGTAAACGTATATCTGTGGCAAGCGCCTCTACAAGTTGACTACTTTTCATATTTTTCTATTTTAAAGAAAATTGAAATTGTGTTGTCATTTATTTAGGTTGAAGACCAAAGGTTGTGCTGAAGTCTTCAGCAGAACCCAAAATTAGCAAAAAGACAAAGTGAGATTATGAACAAATACGTAAAAATATGTTAAAAAAACAGAAACACAAAAAATAAAAATTTTAATTTTCTTTAAAATCGAAAAATACGAAATATAGTCAACTTTGGGCCGATTTCTAAAAAAATCCGATTTCCCGATTTTTAATGTTAATATATCATTACAGAATACAGAACTCAAAAGTGTCTATTAGAACAAAAATTATTGAAATTTTGATTCTATATTTCATTTTTAATGGATAAAACTGAAATGGTTGAAATGGTCAATTTCGAAAATCTTCGGTGCGCTGAACCTGAATATGACATATAACACTTGAACCGGATAATATACATCTGAAACTGTAAGAAAAACTGAAAAACTATTATCCGTTTCAAGTGTAACGACTTTTTAAATTGTCGTACTGTGTTATATATATTCAGATTCAGCGCACTGAAGACATGTATGTCCATGTCCGTTCGTCTGTTAGAAGCATTTAAAATAAAGGAGGTCAAAATTGTCCATTAATTCTAATGTTTAAGATTGTATGGTTGGGATTGAATATTATCGAATTCGGTCCCTAACACGGACTGGAAATACCCCCAATAACACCTAATATTTTGAGAATTTAAGCACATTTGTCTAAAGAAGAAAGGCAGTAGGCCTTGTATAATGTTATCCATACATTTAGGGGTGAAATATAACAAAATGGGAAAAAAATGGTATCAATCAAACGACAACAGTTAGTAACGTGAAATGCCGTCTATACATATCTCTAATCGCATATAGACGTAAAATGAAATGATTTTTCGAAATTCGTACTTTTAAGGGGGATATATGGAAAAGGAATAACAATTATAGCGACCAAACGACTACATCTAGAATCTTAAAACTCGCCGTCTGTATATTCCACTAACTGTGTAAACGTGAAAATAAGAAAATTTTCGAAAATTTTACATTTAGGGGAAAACAGAGCAACATAGAATATGGTACCAATCAAGCGGCTGTATCTAGATCCACGAAATTTGAAGAGAATATTTATCTGACTGAATGGAAGCTTGGGATTGCAAATGGACAAAATCGGTCCAGATTGAAATAGTTCTTCCCTGACAACGATTATTTATTTAACAAGTTTCGCAGTTAAAATAGAATATCATAATTTCTCTAATGAAGGTGAAAGCCGCTAATCTAATCGTTTGTCCTTGAAACCAATTTATGGCTGTCGACTATTATGAAACTGTCCTCGTATTTGTTGTGGTATCATAAAGACTTCCCAACAATCAATAGACCCAACATGAATAGAATTTAAGCAAATCACTTGAAAACCAAAAACCCCTTCAGCATTAGCTTGGGTAAGTTTCAATACCCTCCTTATCTTATTCCCATGGTGTTAATTTTAATAAATGAAGATTACATTTGAAGGTATGATTTATAAAGTTTACTTTATCATCACCCGACACTGACAGTGATTAACAGCAAATTTTCTTTGCGCTCAATCTTAACACGAAAATCTAACAAACTATTTGCAGAATTTGCCAATAAGGAGGTGGCGATGTCACTTGTGAAATGGCAAAAAGTAAATGTTTTTGTTTTAGATTTCCCCCCGAAATATCCAAAACAAATTAAAACTGTTTACAAATTCGCTGGCCTGTTTCTTTCTTTGGCCTGTCAAGTGGCGCAAAAATTCCATCTCACCTTGGGCCTAAGAAACCCACGACTACCATCATTTCCATCATGTTGTGTGTTGACGGTGACGCAAAGGAATTTAGTTTTTCATAAAAACAAATGAATTGTTTAAAATGCTTTGCATTTCGTTTATTTTTCTTTTGTGGCAATAACCATTAATCTTCATTTCGGAAAACCAAAATATTTGATTTATTTACCTAACATTTTGCTACCCGAAATTCCATCTCGGCTACCACTTATGGCACTACAAAAGAAGAAGTGCCGCACAGTGGGTGGCAAAGATGGAAAATGTATGAGTTACACAATTAATTGATGTGAAAATAATTTGGAATAATATCGTAGCTGTGAGCTACTAAAGTTATGCTTCAATGAGTGGGCTAGGGTATTATATTTTTAATTTTTGCTAAAAGTATTACATGTTGGGTAGACCCCACTGTGTCCAGTCAAGTGGAGACTGAACAAAATTTACGCTTAATCATGTTTTTAAATTAAAATGGAGCAGGGACAACAACAAAAAACGCCCGGCTTGGTTAATCTATATTTAAATATGCCACAAAAAGCTAGCTGAGGTGAGAGCCAACGAAGGAAAAACTATTTTCTAGAGTTTTGTATTTTCTTTACAGCGGCACAGATAATGAATTATCCATTTGGGCCGTGGCAGGACATAATAAATGTATATCCTTTTCAACCTTTTCGATATCTCCTTACTCATGCTGATTTTTTTGGCTTTTCGGTTTCTTTGCAGTTACGCAATTCATCGGATACACAAGTGATGCTGCGGCGCGTTACCCTCCAATCAACAGGCGTGTACAAATGCGAAGTCTCGGGCGAGGCACCAGCATTCAATACAGTTTCAGAATCAGAAACTATGACAGTCGTAAGTAAGTATTGGGCGCTATCGGGGATAATAGCTTTACATATCCATTCTGACGCTTGTTGTCCTTAAGTTTTGGTATGTGTGTGTGTGTGCATCCTGGGTGATGGGTGAGTAAAGAGGATTTGCATTTACAAATTAAATTCGCCATGGAATCGAGTGTGCTGTGCTGAGACAGCAGAACAGAACGCAAGACGTAGAATGACTGAATGTCTGCATAAGTAAACAAATTAATTTCATTTCGCTGTCTGGTATTACTATTTGAAGTAATGCACTTGTGCTGGTTTCATTTATTTACTTGATGCATAGTAGGATTGTGGTAATGCCGTTGAAGAGACGACGGAGGGGGAGGAGGGAAGGATTAGAAACCACCAGCATAACTAGAATGCAACAGAAACTAGTTTGTTCATGAAATAGAAGAGGGAATTCCGAAACGTGGAATTTAAATGTTATAGTATAATTTCGTTTAAAACGGGGGATTGTCTTAGTGGACCATTTTGAAAAATGATAAGATATTCCAGCAAAAAGGGTGCGTCTTCCTTTTTGCTGGAAAATTGCAAATTTTAAAGTTTAAATCTTACTACTTAAATTTATGAGTTGAGGGATTTGAAAAAATAAATACACGTCCTTTAAATCATAAATAACAACGCCCAACAACATCTTGGAACAAAGTAGCGACACTATAATTCTGAAAGGGCATGGCAGATAGATAATTTTTGTAGAATACATTTATAGTCCAGTTAGTACGAGTTTATTTTTGCAGCGTGTCAAATTTCTCAGATTTTGGTTGAAGGGAGGATTATACTAAGTGAAAGTAAGTAAGGAAAGGCTATAGTCGGGTGGGTCCGACTATATGACACCCTTCACTTTCTACGCCATGGCAATTCAATTAGGCGAGGATTTTGGAAAGTGTTCCATATCATAGACCGATGATCTCTCTGCTGTATGTTTCCAGGTGAAATATAACTTATTCTCATCAAAATCTGTTAAAATATGTTTTTCTAGACCAAGAAAAGTAAAACTGGTGGATTATATGAAAGCTATATATATATTAAATTTTTCACTATAGATGCCCAAATGTATGGTTTCGAGAGCGTAAAAGGTCAAAACGGGTGCGAAATTTCTATGGGAGCTATATAAAGGGTGTTAAAAACTATAAGAAAGTTTTTCAAAAAAAAAAACACATAAAATTCAGAAAAATACATGAAATCTTTATTTGAATCGATAGTACTGTCCATATAATTTAATGTTTGAAGATTATTTCATGCAAATGTTGACCTTGACTGCGCCTCAAATGGTCGATCCGCTTAGTCCAATTTTGGCATTTCCACGTTTTTGAGTTACAGAGGCCCAATTGCTACGAACGGCGAAGAATCGATAATTGATGGTCATCATTAACACTGGCCGATACAGCTGCGTTATTTTCTTCAGTTTGCACTCTACGTAAGCGTGTTGGTGGTTTAATGTCCAACAATGTAAATTTGCTGCGAAATTTAATCACAATAGTCCGAATAGCCGCTTCAGTGGGTCGATTAAACTGACCATAAAATGGAAGCGCGCGATGAACTTTCTTAACAGAGCACGCATTTTGATAATAAAATGCAATAATTTGCAAGCGTTGTTCGTTTGTAAGACGATTCATGGTTAGATTATAGACCAAACTGAAGATGTTTAACAGTGAAACAAAACAAGAAACATGCGTCAGCTGTTTAAACCAGTGTTGCCAAAAAGATAATAGCTAAAAAATCACCCTTTATATATATACTCATCTGACCCATTTTCACCAGAGCTGTTTTTAGTTGAAATATAAGCTGTTTGGCCAAATTTTAAGAAAATCTGTCAATGTTTGTGGTTTCTGGAGCGGAAAGAGTCAAATCAGAGGAGACATTTGTATGGGAGCTATATATAAATCTGAACCTATCTATCCTATTTTTTACCAGAGATGTTTTTAGTTGAAATATAAGCTGTTATGCCAAATTTGCGGAAAAAGTAAAATCGGAAGCAAAATTTGTATGGGAACTATATCTAAATCAGAACCGATTTTTTTCAAATTAAATAGCGTTAATTTTTCAATTAAATAGCGACCTGATTACAAGAATAGATGGACAGACGGACTTCGATCGGTATAATAAACAACGGGTCTATCTCGATTCCGTTTTGGTGTTACAAACAAATGCACAAAGACATTATACCCTGTGGTGTAGGGTATAATTATCCATAAGAAATTAATGCCGTTTTCGAGTTTAAAAAGCCAAAATACATCTGAAAATGGTAAACGTATTATACTTCTCCAGACTATTTTGTCATTCCACAAATTTCGGAGATAAAATTTATCATATCTACCATGTTTCCTAATACATCACGTTAATATGGGTATCATCGTATCAATATGGGTATTAAATGGTTCCCTTTTTCACCCTGGAAGGCTTTATAATACAGGATGCTTATTTTGTATATTATCTACTGTAATGATAGACAAATTGCTGTAAAAGAAAAAAATAATCTGCTGCTATTAGACAACAAGTGTAAAATGTTAATTCTAAGTATTTCCAAAAACTGTTATTTGCTATTTGTTGCTACTGAAGGTTCAACGTACTCCCATAAAAGGTGTCCGAAAATTTAATAAGGGTTTTCTTTTATCTCCATTTGTGGAATAAGGTGTTGCAAACCAAAAAAGAAAGTCAATTTGACTACTAACAGTTTTGTGTGAGTAGAATTAATAGAGTAGAATCGATATAGTTAATTTTCACCTCTGTGGCTTCGTTAATCGTCATAATGTTCGCATTTGAATTTTAGAGAACTCACATTCGATTGTCGAAATCAAATCCATTTACATCGTGTCAATATTTATATATATTTAGATTTGGCATCATATTACCTATGAAGATTTGTAAACTTTAAATCGGTCTCTTGAAAAGTTACAAATAGAATGTGACGACCTTGCGCGTAATGAGCAATATGTAATAGCGTACGCTTCTATTCGCCCAGCTTGATACATCATTAGCCAAATTTAATATTAAAAAAAAAAATCAACCAATTTGTTTATATTTGTCGTCTATTTTGAAGAAGTCAACTCGGGAGAAGAAAATGTCAATTAATTTACAACAATAGTCCTAGTTTAAACCTACATAGGTTAGAAATATTTGTAGCACATTTAAAACGAACAGAAGAAACTTGATTTATATTTAGATATAAACCCCATACAAATGTCCTTCCCATTCTGGTTAAATTTGACACATTACAAGTATTTTGGTCAAAATGAACTATTCTTAATGTGGAGAGTTTCATTCAATCGCCTCCACCATACTGTAGTACTTAATTAGTTTTTTGTTTCCATACAAAGTATTTAATGTCTTTGCTAAATATCCATCATCTCAAACCTCAAAAATTGATATTGGTCAAACAGTGGGTTGACTTGAGCTTATTTACCGTATATACGACGCCAAAGGTGGCTGTTTGGATTTTATTGCTGCCCATGGATAACAAAGAAAACTCCTCTCAACAATTCACGATATAAGCTAAACGTTTTCCAAATAAATGCCAAAAGAAGTACTTTTATTTTTGTATGTGTACTTCAAAAGTATTTTGGCCTTATTTTCCACAATGGAACGATAATAAGTATATAATGGACTGCCAAATATATTAAATATATGAAAAACCATAAAAATAATAATCTGGAGACAACACCATAATTTCACCTAATTCATATCCTTAATATGAAATTAAATACTTTATAATGTCTACCTTATAAGCTGTATGTATATATATATATACTCACAGCAACTTGAAAGCAACTTAGGTTTTCACAAACTCTTTTCAATCGTTCCTCTTGAAAAGCCAACATTAAATTTTGCATTGTGTCTTGGCAGACGCCCTGTTTTTCCGCATGTCCTTAATACATCCTTTATGTTTTCACACACAATTTATTGTGAAGTGCATAAATAATATGGCCCAGATATTGTGAATTTCCCACACACACCCACAGACAAACACACTCTTCTTTCTTTCTCGTTTCTCTCACAATCTCTCTCATTCACATTTTCCACCAACTTCAACACAAGGACCACACTCACACACACACACCCTCGTATAACACATGATTAAACACAAAATGCGGCGTAAAAATTCTTCAACATTCCGGGTCATATCGCCTCACCACCAACACCCCCCATACGCACACACATGCATGTATAGAAAATTTGAAAATAACTGCAATCAAAAATGCACATTAATAAAAAAAGAACGGAACGCATAAAGCAGGAGAAAGGAGTAGAAAAAAAAGAGAAATCAGTTGGTGTCCTTGTAACGCAGACACAGCAGGAAAACCTCGGCACAATGATAATGTGGAGATACTTCATTCATCATTACCATCGCCATCTTCAAGCGAACCCACAACAAAAAGCAGAGCTCCAATATAGAGACGGATGGACGGACTTACTTACATATTGGCACGGCTGTTTGTTTAGGGAGTTGCGGCTGATGACGATGATGATGATCGCTGGATCTCTTTGTTAATCCAACTGCATAATGTATGCAAACATTAACGAGCGAGACAAAAAATCACACACTCAGCAGAAGTAGTAGTAGCAGTGGCAGCATCACAAAAACAACAGCTGCAGCAGCAGTACGATTCACATAAAAATACACACACACACATATGTACTTAAATAATGCCCTCCGTAAATACACAGTTGTGGAGAACTTCATTTCTAGCGAGGGTGGTATATTAAGTCAATACACTTAAAGAGCATGATAGCAGACGAGCTATATATAGGAATTTTTCGAAATTTGTACTTTTAAGGGGCGAGGGGGACAAAAAGGGATAAAAATGTTACAAAACTAATGTATTGCAGCTAGAATCGTGGAATTTGATATGTAAATTCCTCTGACCATATAGAAACGAAGTAAAATTGGATTTTTCGAAATTTGTACCTTTAAGGGAAGAGCGGGACAAAAAGGGATAAAAATGGTACCAACTAAAGTATTACAGCTAGAAACGTGAAATTTGGTATGTAAATTCCTCTGACCATATAGAAACGATGTAAAATTGGATTTTTCGAAATATTTAATTTTAAGGGGCGAGCGGGACAAAAAGGGATAAAAATGGTACTAACTAAAGTATTACAGCTAGAATCGTAAAATTTGGGACGTAAATTCCTTTGACCATATAGAAACGAAGTAAAATTAGATTTTTTGAAATTTGTACTTTTAAGGGGCGAGCTGGATCAAAAGGGATAAAAATGGTACCAACTAATGTATTGCAGCTAGAATCGTGAAATTTGATATGTAAATTCCTCTGACCATATAGAAACGAAATAAAATTGGATTTTTCGAAATTTGTACTTTTAAGGGGAGAGCGGGATAAAAATGGTACCAACTAATGTATTGCAGCTAGAATCGTGAAATTTGATGTGTAAATTCCTCTGACCATATAAATAGAAACGAAGTAAAATTGGATTTCTCGAAATTTTTACTTTTAAGTGGCGAGCGGGATAAAAATGTTACCAACTTTAGTATTACAGCTAGAATTGTGAAATTTAGTGTGTTAATTCCTCTTACCATATAGAAGCGCAGTAGTTTGATTTTTCGTTTGACTGTATGTGAGTGCTAGCTAATAGGAGGTTTCCACATTGCTATTTTAGATTTATCTATATCCATAAAAAAAAGTAAATACTATAAAATTAAATACGGATAAAATTAACAACTAACTTTTTCGCGTGCGAAGCAGCGGGTACTGCTAGTATTATCATATTCCCCAAAATATCATTGCAACGCAACAAAATACTAACCATATATGAATAAAAATCTTCTTTTTTCATAAATTCAAGTTATGGTCATTCCTGTCCATATCTCATATTTTTGAGGTCCAACAAAAGTACATACAATTCAACAGATTTTATCTTTTTCCACAATAGCCCTATTCAAAATTGGCGAAAAAATAAATTTTTAATAAAAAATAATTTTTAATAAAAGACTCGCCTTTTCGCTCTACATTATTATTTTGGGAATCGACAAAATAAATTTTGGCTTTATTTTTAAAGAAACGCAAAATAATTAATAGTAAAGGGTGATTTTTTAAGAGCTTGATAACTTTTTTTTTTTAAAAAATTTAAAAAATTTGCAAAATCTCATCGGTTCTTTATTTGAAACGTTAGATTGGTCCATGACATTTACTTTTTGAAGATAATTTCATTTAAATGTTGACCGCGGCTGCGTCTTAGGTGGTCAATCCGCTTAGTCCAATTTTGGCATTTCCACGTTTTTGAGTAACAGAGACCCAATTGGTGCGAACGGCGACGAATCGAAAATTGGTGGTCATCATTAACACTGGCCGATACAGCTGCGATATTTTCTTCAGTTCGCACTCTACGTAAGCGTGTTGGTGGTTTAATGTCCAACAATGTAAATTTGGTGCGAAATTTAGTCACAATAGCCCGAATAGCCGCTTCAGTGGGTCGATTAAACTGACCATAAAATGGAAGCGCGCAATGAACTTTCTTAACAGAGCACGCATTTTGATAATAAAATTCAATAATTTGCAAGCGTTGTTCGTTTGTAAGACGATTCGTGATGAAATGTCAAAGCATACTGAGCATCTTTCTCTTTGACACCATGTCTGAAATCCCACGTGATCTGTCAAATACTAATGCATGAAAATCCTAACCTCAAAAAAATCACTCTTTAGTTTAAAAAATAAGTTGATGAAAAGTTATTAAGATATGTGTCTTAATTAAAAATATTAATGAGATATTCCATTTATACGTTACGGATATTTTTAGACTATTTTTAGATTACCTCAGAATATAAAAGTTTTAAAACATAAAACGTATTATGCTCCCTAAAATCAACATTTCCACTTTCACCCATTTTCGATGTTTTTCATATAGTTTGATGACCTAAATCCTTTCAGTGTGGATTTTAAGTACATAACCCAAAGCAGCATTACGGTCGTTATAAATATTCTTAACACAGTTATTTTTATTTACAATGCATTAAAATATCAGATTCCATTTATTTACATGATCCCGTTTTTTACTTCAAAATCGCGTCAAATCCTGTTTTTTGCTCAAATAGAGATAGTCACGTTACATATGAGAAACGTTTTTGTCCAAGACTCGTTGTCGGCAATTTCATATACGTCCTTTTTGTCAACTGGGTATTGTCTTTGACACGTATTCTCTTTCAAATACAAGAACAAATAGCGTATGTATTGTATATTTAATATTTTAACTGTTAGTCTATACAAATACAAGTGCAAATGTGGCGGTCAACGCTATATCAACAGCAGCAGTATTACACCCAATTACACATTCTTGCATTGCAAAGCACATTACATTACCCACATGCACACCACTCGACAAGCCCACAAAAAATGAATTAAAATGCGACTCTCTCTCACACACATACAAAACGGGAAAATTTTCATTTTCAATTGAAATTTTTTCGACAAAAGAAAATGTTCCATACAAAGGCCTGGTTCCGGTTTTTTTCGGAGGAAGTGTATATGTGTGAGAGTGGAATTCAAAGAGTTCTCATGTTTTATATGTTGTATGTTACAGCAACAACAACGACAACACCAATAGCAACCTAAGAAATCTTCGTAGCGCATTTTTAGATGGGCGTTATTCATACATTCGCTTGCTTTTTTGTGGGCAATTTCGCTTTTGATAGCAACTCCAAAATCAGTGTAATGTTACTGGCAGCACACACAGCACCACTTGTATATGGTGCTCTTCCTCTTCTTTCCCTGCCACTGCTGCTGGTTCTTTTTTCTGCTATTTCTATGAATTGGGTGTTGTAAGGAAATGTAATAAATTCTTTTGGTTTATGAGTCTCTCTGCGTGTGTGTTTCTGTGTGAGTATGTCTGAGCACAAAATTTATTTTTGCATACCGCAGTGCGTAAAATAACAATCATAGCCAGAAAGTTGGGGAGGGGGCACCGCCCGAAAAAAATGAAATTAAAAAGTGTTTTGGTTAAATACGCTAGAAATTTATGGCAGCAACGCCAAGTTATAAACATAAAGCGCATACATACATATATAGGAGTAAGTAGTGGCGGATAAATTGCGGAGAGATAAATTACAGCGCATTGACTGATAAAGTCAGGGAAGGGGCTGTAACACATACATACGTACTTACAAATTTTCTATTATCAATAACAAGAAAGAAAATGCAGGGTTTTCCAATAGAGACAGGTAGGTTTTGATAGTCCAAGGTGGTTAATCTTGTTTAATCTCTTGTTAATTTAATATATATTAAAATAATTAAAATTTTACATTAATTTATCGCCCTAAAAGCCAAATTTTTAACCCAATCTTAAGGAAATTTGGCACATATCACTTTTTAGTGGTCTGACTATATGGATCAAAAACGGGTAGATCGGTTTAGTTTTGTATAGCCTTCATACATATGCGTTTTCACTTGAGGAGGCAAATAAGGGCAGAATAAGTTCTTTAACAATATGCAACAGGCAATAAATAGGGTACCACTCAAACAACATCAAACATTTTTAGAAAATCCAATTCATATTGAACATTGCGTAAAATCTATAAAAAATGAGATATCGTAACGAAATTTTAGGAGTTATATAGGAAACAATCTGTTGCTAGCTATTTAATTTCTGTCCAACAAATACCAGATACTATTCGACATTTACCGCAGGTATCTGGTAAGAAGCCTATATATGAGGCTAAAAGAATATACTTCATTTTCCAATCGGTGATTTGCGATTTGAGAATTTTTGATAATATAGTTTTATACACTCCACGAGAGTATTATGTCTTTGTGCATTTGTTTGCAACACCCAAAATTGCAAACATTGTTAATTATACCGATCAACTTGGAATCACTTTTTGAATCGATTTAACAATGTTCGTCCGTCAGTCCGTCCGCCTGTCCTATTCTATTCTTGTAATCAAACTACAGGTCGCAATGTAGCCAGAACCAAATGAAACTTTGCACAACAAAAATTTTCGGGATAAGGACGAACGCCATTTAATCTGAAGAAAATCGGTTCCGATTTAGATATAGCCCCCATACGAATTTCACTCTCGATTTTACTTTTTCTGCTGTTGAAACCACATATTTTAAAAGATGTTCTTCAAAAATTGGCAAAACATCTTACAATTCAAATAGAAACACCTATGGTGAAAATTGGTCAGATCGGTTCAGATTTAGATATTGCCCCCATACGAATTTCACTCCCGATTTGTGTTTTTCCGCTCCAGAAACTACATATTTTAACAGATTTTCTTCAAACTTGGCAAAATATCGTATATTTCCATGAGAAACACACAGGATGAAAATGAGTCACATCGGTTCAGATTTATACAAAACTCCTATACAAATTTCGCTCCCGGCTTGATTTTTCCGTCCCAGAAACCACGTATTTTCACCAAAATAATTCAAATTGAGAACTGGAAGAACCTATTGCCCTGATACAAATATTCTTCTTGATTTGACAAATTGGACCAGGTCATATTAGCCTGTGATTAGGAAACATACAAAAATTCTTCCCGTTTTCACTTTTTTCCCGAATTGAATTGTATTCTGAAGAAAGTGGAGTGTATCATATAGTCGGCCCCGCCCGACTTTAGCCTTTCCTTACTGGTATTGTATTGAAACATTGTCAATTCCGGAGTTGACCAAAATAATTCAGGAAGGACAATAAAAGCTTTTGGATTAAGTTTTATTTACGATAAATAACAGAAATTGCCACATAATGTAAGAAAGGAAAAATTACAAGATTACCCTTTTGAAAAAAAAACGTTAAAATGTTACCCTTTTTGGATGTTTTGTCTTTAGAAGTGCATAACTTCTGATTGAAATATTTTATTTCACTAATCTTTAGTTAATTTAAAATTTTATTTAACATGTGGAATGCAATCCAACATTGAAAACAATTTTGAGATCACAACGTCAAAAATCTAAAACCAACCTCAACAAAATCTACGAATATTTATACCTTCCACCACAGACTGAGCCTATACTGAGTTTGTCATTCCGTTTGTAACACCTTGAAAAATCGGCCTGAAACCCCATATATTCTATATATTCAGGATCGTCATAAAATTCTAAGATATCTAGCAAAGTCCGTCTGTCTGTCCGTCTGTTGAAAGCAAGCTAGCATCTTAACGAAAGGAGGTAGGTGGTCCAAGTGATATTGCAACTGGGTCGTTAGAAAACATGTTTCCCTCACAAGGACTGAAAAAATCCCTAATATCCCCCACTATTTACAGTATTTAAGCATGTTTTTTGTACATGTCTGCTTATCTTTGTTTGATATTGGATATCCGTATATCAAAAACGTGCACCATAAAGTGATTCTCATTCGTAGTGGGAGAAATAGGGCAAACAGGGATAAAAATAGTACCTAAACTAATACCAAACGACAACAGCTAGAAACACGAAATTCAGTGAGTACATTTCTTCAATTGAGTAGAGACATAATATAAAGGTTTTTTCCAAATTCGTACTTTTAAGGGATAAAATGGGAATAGAGGGGTAAAAATGGTACCAACCAAATGGCTGCACCTAAAATAATGAAATTTGGTATAGCCATTCCACTTATTGCGTTGACTCTTATAATGAAGGGATTTTTCCAAATTTGTTTCAATTTTTCAAAATTCTTATTTTTAGGGAGGTAAAGTGGAAGAAGGGGATACAAATTGTACCAACCAAATGGCCTAGAATCATAACAATTCGGTGTATATAAATTCATCCGACTGCACAGACACGAAAAAATAAAAAGTTTTTCCAAATTCGTCTTTAAGGAATACAATGGGAACAGAGGAATAAAAGTGGGTACCATACCATACCAACTGCTACAGCTACAATGATGAAACTCGGTGTGTATATCCCTCGAACAAGGTAGACAGGTAAAATAAAGAGATTGTCGAAAGTGTAACTTTAAGGGCAGTTTTGTCATAGTCCGGTTAGAATTTATCGTAACGATACATTTCCAGTTACCACAATTTAATTTTCTCAATATCTGGTTAGAGGTTACACGATCGTTAAACGCTGACCGACACCCGTCCGCCGGTTAGGCGTTTCGAATCGAAAACTCGTAAAGCTGTTGGTATATTGCTGTTTCTGTAATTAAAATGTCACATTTATCTCTGAAGAATTTAACATTTGAATGAGAAATCCAAAATGTCTAACCGGGACTTTATCGATTCGGAAAACTAATGTTCTGGTAAGTTAATTGGCACTTTAATTGGATTATGAGAAATTGGCCCTAAAGGAGGTAAAAAGGAATAAAAATTGTATCATTCAAATGACCGCAGGTAGAATCATGGAATTCGGAGATGCCACTTGGGACCCAAAACTTACCATATCATCTGTAAAACACCTCTATTCCATGCGTGTGCAATTTTGTCAATATATCGCTTCCCGTTCAAAAGTTGAATAACTAATTCCAAAAAACATCGATTAGGAACCACTCAGCATCGGTTCATGTTTTTACTTAGCCCCCATGTAAATGACCTTCATGATTTGATATGAGTAAAAACTTATGTATACATTTGTTCGTAAATTTGTTCATCTAGGTATTGTGTGCTTCTTACTTATTTCATTTTATGGATTTTTTGTCACATAAATGTCCTATTTTCGAAAAAACATCGTGCTTTTCGAAATGCTCTTACTTGTACAAGAAGGGCCGTAACTTGTACATTTGATCATATATTATTTTCGAAAAAGCGTATTTTTCGAATTCTACTATCTTTTAAACAAATATATAAATATTTTATTCTTTTTTCATTTTGTTTTTCATTTTGATGGTGTTTTCCCTTCCAGCACAACAACAAATATTATTAAAATTTTTGGGATCTGTGGAATTCGAGGCATTTGGTTACTACCTTTGATTTAACCTATGATAGTGCGTAAATGGACATATGCTCCCTAAATAACCTTCCATATACTAAAGTTACCTGCGACAAAAATAAGATTAAAAAACTTATCCATATTTTTTTAATTCCCTTTTAGAGTTTATATCCCCAAAATGCATCAGAAAATGTAAACTAGTGTAATTTGTATATTTAAAATTTATATATAAGGAAAAATTATTTTTTTTTCAACTTTGTAGAAAAAGCTTCCTCTTTAAATTTAGCCTATCACTGCATTTCACTTGCCGCGACCAATGTTTAAAACAACTAGGTGATAATTATGTAAATTAAGTGGCGGCTTTTTATTAAATATCATAAGATATGGCGCATAATTTAAGGGTCCACATAGAGATGTGAACACTTTTAGGCGCTAACAAAGAAATATAGATATCTAGTGCGTTAAAACTACAAAACAACGACCTGTCTAAGTTTAGACAACGAATTTCCATTTAAGATTATCTACAACAATACAAAACCCCCCAAAGCTTTGCGTGTATGTATGTGTGCATGTGTATGTGGGTGTTTCCCAAAGATTTCTATCACGCTTATTTTCTTTTTAACACCTCAAAATCCGACAACAACAGCAGAATATTGCGTATAAATTGTCTGACGGAAGGAAAAGAGAAATTCCCTCCCACAACAAAAAGCCAAAAGCAGCGATTGCGACGATGACGATGAGACAAATGCAAACAAAATATCTTTGATCTTTATAACAAACTAAAGTCTTGCAAAAGGTACACCCGCCCTCGCAGCAGGCGACAGTGGTCGCAAAAGAAAATTATATGGTTATTAGTCTAGGCAAAAGTAAGAATCTTTATTATAACTATATGTTAGGTAATTTTGGTACAGCTTCGGCTATGTTGGTCCAGAGAGGATCACATCGAAAGTGATATGGTAAAGCAAGTAAAAACGATTCGGTCGGGACGAACTGTATATACCCTCCACAATGGATTGCAAATTTTAAAAATCCATCATCTCTCACGTACATGGTAACCAATTTTTGCCGTAAATGTAAAACTGTACGTCAGAGAAATGTAAACTCCGAATTCCATGATTCTAGTTGCGGCCATTTGGTTGGTACCATTTTTATCCCTTTTTTCCCATTTACCCCCTTAAAAGTACGACTTTCTAGAATCTCTTTATTTTACGTGTCTACGCAATTGAGGGATGTACACACCGAATTTCATCATTCTAGCTGTAGGCGTTTAGTTGGTACCATTTTTATCCCTCTGTTCCCATTGTATACCTTGAAAGTCAGAATTTTTATTGTTCGTGTCTACGCTGTCAGATGAATGTATACTCCGAATTTTCTGACTTTAGCTGCGGTCATTTGGTCGGTACAATATTTATCCCCTTTTTCCATTTCAACCCCAAAAAGTACGAATTCCGAAAAATTCCTTTATTGTGCGTGTCTACGCAATCAGAGAAATGTATACACCAAATTTCATTATTTTAAGTGCAGCCACTTGGTTGGTACCATTTTTATCCCTCTATTCCCATTTTACCCTTTAAAAGTACGAATTTTGAAAAAATACTTTTATATTATGTATCTACTCAATTAGAGGAATGCACACATCGAATTTCGTGTCTCTAGCTGCTGTCGTTTGAAAGGTACCATTTTTATCCCTGTTTGTCCTGTTTCACCCCCTACGAATAAAAATCACTTTATGATGCATGTTTTTTGTTATAGGGGGGTTGCGCACACCCAATATCAAATAAATACAAGCCGACATATTGAAGAACCATTCTTAAATACTCTAAAATATTGGGTGTTTTATGGGTTTTTTAGTCCTTGTGAGGGAAACCTTTTCCCCTTTGGGCCGATTTCGCCCAGTTTAAATCCGAACCGATCTACGAGTATAAGACGTATTTATACAAAATTTGGACCTCCTAGCTCCTTTCATTTAGATGCTAGCGTGCTTTTAACAGACGGACGGACATGGCTAGATCGTCTTAGAATTTTATGACGATGAAGAATATATATACTTTATAGGGTCTCCTGGAGGTGGAGGGTATAAAAATTTAAAAGCCAAGCCTAAATTATTCACAGATGACAATTTTTTATAGTATACCTTTAGGAGAAATATTTTTTCTGCCTTTCAAATATGTTCATTCATTTGTACCTTAAGACCAACAACAAAATATTTTAATAGTAAAATTTGTCACAACCCTAAAAGTATGCATTATAAAATACAGATGTTCCAATCAGACGATAAATTTATATGCATGATTTGACAGGGTATTTGGAATGATTTATTATTTAACAAAAAAAAAACGGTAGGCCCGTATGCCTTGAATTTTTGCATATGTTGAGATGATGTATTAAGTCGTAGTTTTTTAAAAAATTAAAAGAGCTGGCTACCAACGGTTCAATGACACAAGAGGTTAAATCTGAGATATTGAAATCGTAAAAAATAAAAATCTGCATATCGGCGTTGGGAGTGCGATTGACAATTTTCATTTAATTTTGGACTCAAATGAAATCAATGGTTATGAGTTGTAATAACGTATATATTAAAATAAGAAATTTACGACGATTTTTCAATTTAGGTTACATCCTTGGTAGCCAGGTTTGTGGGTGGATTTAAATAAAATTTTATATTTAAATTGACAATATACGGGATGTGTGTGAAATTGCAAGGTTCTGTCTCTATTCTCTCTAATTTTTGTCACAGAGTGTATGATAATATTCCACTGCACTCCGCTGAATAATCTCAGATCCCGGATTTGCTGAGTGATAAACGCTCACACTACTTATCCTACCTGAAGACCATTAAATAATGAAAATATTACAGATTGAAAACTCCAGCTCAGTATATCCCAACTACTCAATTAAAATTGATTAATACATTAAACAAGATTCATTTATACGACCTTGTAGCACATTTAAGACCACTGTGCAACTCCTCCTGTAGCATACATATAGACATAAGTTTCTTAGTTCGCCCCTTATAAACTTATATCATATGGTAAAACCGCAACAGACACACACATTCGCCCAACCAAAAGCAGATTTACATATGTATATGTAGAGGTATTATAATATTTTTCCATCTTGTCTTGTCTATGGATGGTATTATTACAAAACGGTGAAGTCATCCAGGCAGATTATGTAAATTTCGTTTCGTCGTTGCTTTTTTTTTGTTGGTCTCCTCAGTTTGCCTTCACACTACTGATAAGTCCCTTTTTTCACATGCTCGTATATCAACATATATATGTATATATGAAATATTTTTTTTTAACTTTTAACACCTCGAAACACACACGTGTGTGTGAGTGCGAGTGTGCGCTCGCGGGTTGGGAATGCCGCAGGCTATAATAAGGGTAATTTAAAAACTATGGGAGGTTGAATGTCGACAAAATTTATAAGTTTGCCGGCTAAGAGACTTTTCCAAATAAAGCCATCGTCGCCAGCGTACGTATATGGTGTTAAGCGATAAGTGACTTAATTTGTGGCGCACAATCATTCATACAGCGAGACTGAAAAGAAAAAACATTAAAAAATATTCCATTTAACTTTTAAGCAGACGAATTTAAATGTCAAGGGGTTGATTTAGTCAGGATTTGAATGACAGAAAACGTGTGGAACTTTACAGCAGTGTTTGACTATGTAACACAAGGCAAAAACAAAATTTTCGAAGAGCAATATATAGAGTGGGCCATATAAAAACTTTAAATTTGAACTACCGTTTACTTTGACTTTGAAAGGTAGAATAACATTTTTTTCAGGTTTATGTTTGACATTTGCAAAATGGAACGCTATACACTCGAAAAAAATTGGGAAATATAAAAAACTGACTTCCAACGTAGTGAGTTTTTAACGCAAACTATAAGAAATTTAAGTGGAAATTTTTCGTGTTTTCAGATGAAGTTCATTTTCATCTCGGTGGCTGTGTCAATAAGCAAAATAGTCCCCTATATGCGACTATTTTGCTTCAGAGAACCCACACGTGACTATTGAGAAGCCAATGCATCAACGACAAGTCACTGATTAGGTCATAGGCTGATTTTGTGAGGTACTGCCGAGACAGTCGTGGTAGTCATATGAATGATATTGTGTTCCATTATTAAATTTCAACCTTTCCAACAAAACCAGAAATTTGAAAAAAACAATCAGTACTTTTTATAGCTGATTCTAATTTAAAGTTTTCAATGGCATAGCATATAGTTACAAAAGTTACACCAAAAGGTAAAATAAAATATAAAATCCAACCCGCAATTATTTATGTTTGCTACAGTCACAACAACAGTTGAATAATTTTTGTAAAGCATACCTTTAGGGGCATTAGTTGTTTTTGCATTCAAATATGTGTTTTAATTTCTAACTGTAATGCCAACAACAAAATAACTTAATAATAAATATATTACATCCAAGGAGGCCTCTAGGGGAGTCAAATGTATGAAATATATACCCAATATTTTCTCAACCCCTGCATTTTCTCCCAATCTACTTACCTCCTATCTTCGACCATTACGGTAGTCCTCATACAATTTCTTATTTTTGATAATTTTTGTTATGACAGTAGGGCACCAAACTGCACCGAAGTAGCCCCTAGCTGGCTTAAATGTAAGACCAACCTCCACTAATTTTCCCTCCCCAACATTTTTCCGAACAAATTTAACCCCTTTTCAGACTCCTTAATGGGGCTCCCATACAAAAACAATTTTTTATAAAATTTGCTCCCCCGACTCTAACTGACCCAAGGAGGCGAATTCTCAGAACATACCTACTCTTTATATTCAACCCTTATGGTGGTCCCCACACATTTTTTTGATTTATTATAATTTTTAATGAAGGAAAGTCCCAAACTTGCTGGTAGTCTTCCGAGTTAAAAATGTAGTTTTTATATGGGAGCCCAATGGAGTGGATATAGGGGA
Organism: Polietes domitor; assembly: GCA_947397865.1. Lineage (NCBI taxonomy): Eukaryota > Metazoa > Arthropoda > Insecta > Diptera > Muscidae > Polietes > Polietes domitor. The sequence continues at coordinate 19,672,789 of OX377619.1, read as the reverse complement.
CAGCTATGTTTTGGGAAAATGTTTGGGAGAGAAATTAATGGGGTCCATTCTTATATGTCTTCCCTCTAGGGGTAACTTGGGGCAGTTTTGAGCCTATCCTTCATTAAAAAAAAAAATAAAAAATTAAAAAATTAAAATTTTAAAAAATTAAAAAATTAAAATTTTAAAAAATTAAAAAATTAAAAAATTAAAAATTAAAAAATTAAAAAATTAAAAAATTAAAAAATTAAAAAATTAAAAAATTAAAAAATTAAAAAATTAAAAAATTAAAAAATTAAAAAATTAAAAAATTAAAAAATTAAAAAATTAAAAAATTAAAAAATTAAAAAATTAAAATTTTAAAAAATTAAAAAATTAAAAAATGTATGGGACCACCATAAGAGTTGAAGATAGAGGGTAGCTACGTTCTGAGAAAATATTGGGGCTGAAAAAATATTGGGGGTTGGTCATACATTTGACTCCACTAGGGGCCTGCTTGTTACATTAGAGTCGTGGGAGCAAATTTTATAAAAAATAGTATTTGTATGGGAGACGCATTAAGGATTGGGGATAGGGGATAAGTCTGTTCGGAAAAAATGTTTGGGAGGGAAAATTATTGGGGATCGGTCTTACATTTAACCCCTCTGGGGACGACTCCGAGGCAGTTTTACGGCTCTTTGTATATTTGTACCCTTTTTCCCTCACTTTTGACCCCGAAAAGTGCACTATCCCACCCCTGGTGTACGGGGTTGTAATTATGTAACACTTAAAATAAAAAGATTTTCGAAAGTCGTACTTTCAAAAATGGTATAAAAATGGTACCAGCCAAATATACGAGCAAAAAAAAAATCCCAAATTCGTACTTTATTTCTTACTTTTACGGCAAAAATGGAAAAGTAATAAAACTGGTAGCTAGCAAATGGCTAGAGTCTAGAAGTTAGGCTGTAGCAGATAATGCACCCACTATCCCCAAATATTTGGGGTATTTAAGCTTATATTTATTTCGATAAATATGGTATAAACATATTGGTAACCCTGCCTAATAATCGTTGTTTAAAATGATTTAAATTGTTTATTTATTTATAAAATTATATATTTTTCAATATTATGGATTTTGGATAGTTGACCTTTTTCTAAATTGTGTGTAGGTGCTTTTTGTCCGGCTTGAGGTCATGCAATTTAATAAACAACGATGTTGTGTTCTTATTAATTTTTTATTTAAAAATTCCCAACATTTCAATATATTTAAATAATATAATATATTAATATATATTTAAATAAAATAAAACTGGCGCTAGCAAATGGCTAGAGTCTAGAAGTTATGCCGTAGCTGATAATCCATCCACTATCCCCAAATATTTGGGGTATTTAAGCTTATATTTATTTCGATATATATGGTATAAACATATTGGTAACCCTGTCTTATAAGCGTTGTTTAAAATGATTTAATTTTTTATTTATTTATAAAATTATATATTTTTTCAATATTATGGATTTTGGATTGTTGACCTTTTTATAAATTGTGTGTAGGTGCTTTTTGTCCGGCTTGAGGTCATGCAATTTAAAAAACAACGATGTTGTGTTTTTATTAATTTTTTTATTTAAAAATTCCCAACATTTTAATATATTTATTTATTTTGGTTTGGCTATATTTAACAAATTCCTCTGTGGAGTGCAATCCATCGTACAAAGTTCGGCCTGACCGAACTTTACACCTTTTTACTTGTTTAATTTTTACCTGCTATAATATATTCAATTATCTGTCTATTACCCGGAATTATAAAAAATGCTTTCACGCAGGAAAGTATTTTCTTCGACTTTGTTAATCCTTAATATTTTTACTGAATATTCATAAATTTATCCACATCCATTTGACGTACAAATTAACATCATTTATTTCTAGTATAAAACTATAGCCTATCTTAAGGCTGCTTTACGGAGTGTTTAACAATTTGCATACTTTTGGGCGCTTATAAGCCAACACTTTTCGCTGTCTCCTTCCTGGTATAAATTTATCGACATTTACTTGGCTGGCGTACGATATAATCTATGGCATAGATAAAAGCTATTTATTTCAATATAAACGATTATCAGGAAAGACCACAGCCTCAAAAAGTATGAACACGAACCATAAGAAGTTCGTGTGCAAAGACTGTTTCTTGATAAATGAACACGTTGATGGGAAATGATTCACATCAACGCCTTTGGCCAGCGAATTTGTTGTGAACGAGACTTTATTGAGCCTTTAGTAATTCAAGGACATTTTTGAACACAAGTCCTTAAGAAGGAAAAATTAATGATTCATTGTTATCACTTTATATGGCCACAACAAATCATCCTTATGTTTAATATATTTTTGAATAAATTCAATAAATACATATAGCTGCTATAAAATTGTTTGCTGGTGTTACAAATTGAGTTACACGTGACAAGATGAAAACAAACTGTTGCAAGTAGCAAAAAACCTCGATTTTTTAAGATGTTTTCAAAAATGTTTGTCATTTCGCTGCCAAGTACAACGCTTCAGTTACAAAAATTTTGTCGATGGCATATTTATATGTTTTCTGGTGCATTTTGGCTTTCTAAACTAGAAAACGATATTTAAAAAATGTTAATGGTTATTTTTTAATGTTTACTAAAAACCGAAAACCGAGAAAATCATGACTCTCACATGATTTGTTTACTAGATGTGAATATAAACTGAACTCTTAATACCGCAGAGTTAAGATTTTCCCCAAAAAAATGATTAAATTTAAATGGAAACAGAAAAGTACAAAAATAGTGATATAGCAGCGAAACGTATAAAATTTGAGAACACTTACTGTATATTTCCATCAAAAAAATAATCTTCGAATATACGACTTTGCAAATGACATTTATGAGCACATTTGTCTCATATTGAATTCTGACAGCATCGCTGATTTAGACATAATGCATATTAGTATTCTTTTTTGTGAAAAAAGTTGATAAGATAGCATCGCAACGTATTTCTTGTGGTATCCGGAAGAAAGTCCAGACCAAACTTCACAATAATTTGGCAATTGAAATGAAGTAGATCGGCGATTTAAGTGAATTTTTATGTAAAATATGAAATTGAAAAAATTAAATTTTAAGTAAGTAAGTCTAGGGTGGGCCATTTCAAATTTTAAATTAGAATCGGCTATATAAAAGTACTGATTATTTTTTCAAATTTCTGGTTCTATTGCAAAGGGCGAATTTTGTCATTTAATAATGGGACACAATATCCCTATTAATATTATAAAACCTTAGTGTAAGTCTGTCTGTTTGTTTGCTCCGCATTATGCCGAAATTTGGATTTTCGTTTTGTGGGCGGATTGGGCGTGGCAATAGTGTTCTTTGAGCTAGAAGGCTGAAAATTGGAATGTATATATTACTGAGCAGGATAAATAACAATTAGATGCCGAAATTTGTATTTTCGTTTCGTGGGCGTTGGGCTGAAAATTGGTACATATATTTTACTGACCACGAGAAAGATAAATATGATTCTGGATTTGGAATTTTCGTTTGAATGCCGGATTTTGAATTTTCGTTTCGTGGGCGTTGGGGCGTGGCAAAAGTGTTTTTGAGAGGTAGTAGGCTGAAAATTTGTACATATATATTACTGAACACGTTAAAGATCAATTTGATGCCGACATTTGTATTTTCGTTTCGAGGGCGTTGGGGCGTGGCAAAAGTGTTTTTGAGAGCTAGAAGGCTGAAAATTGGTACATATATATTACTGACCACGAGAAAGATAAATATGATGCTGAATTTTCGTTTGGTAGGCAGTGGGTGTGGCAAAAGCGTTTTTGAGAGCTAGAAGACTGAAAATTGGTACATGTACATTAGTGACCACGAGAATGATAAATATGATGCCGAAATTTGAACATTCGTTTAGTGGGCGTGGCAATAGTGTTTTTTAAGCTAGAAGGCTGAAAATTGGAACGTATATATTACTGTCCACGAGAAAGATAAATATGATGCCGGATTTTGTATTTTAGTTTTGTGGGCGGTGGGGGCGTGGCCAAAGTGTTTCTGTAGCTAGATTGCTGAATATTGGAACGTATATATTACTGACCACGATAATATCAGTTTGATAAGATCAATATGAAACCTGCTTTTAATTTTACCATTTCTTTTTTTTTTTTTGACTGGCGAAGCGGGCGGTGTTCAGCTAGTCATTCATATGACTACCACAAGTGGCTCAGATCAAACCAAATTTTCATTACGTGCCCCCATTTGTCCCGTCCGTTTTGTCGCGTCCGTATTTCTTCTGTACCTAATTAAAAAAATTAAGAGATAATTCTCATGTTTCATAAATCTATGAACAAAATATATATTCTGACCTTCATTTACATGTATATATGGAAAAACAAAGTTCTCAAAAAATCGCTGAACTTTGTATAATTCTATAAGACCTTCAAAAGTACTTCTGTTTTTTGTCGTGTCCGTTTCGATGTACAATTAGTTATAACTAATTGGTTGTACTAATTTGTACTAAATCCTGACGATATATTTTTAAAATGTAGTACTCTTTAAGTGCTTTAGAACACTAAAAGGGTTGATCGACTTTTTCAGTTTCTTTCTTGTTTTTGGCGTAGTTTAAGGTGTGCGAATGTCGCGTCCGGGCCACTCGGAGATGCTCATATGCGGCATTTTGCTTATTGATATAGCCATAGAGATGAAAATGAACTTCATCTGAAAACACGAGAATTTTCCAAGCAAATATCTTACATTTTGCGTTAAAGACTCACTACTTTGGAAGTAAGTTTTTAACCTGAAAATAAAAATGAATGTTAGTTAAAATTTAAAATGTTAACTGGTCCACCCTGTGTTATAGTACTTTAATTCTTATGGTTTAATGTTTTTGTGTTCAAAGTATAAATATAATATAAAAGGTTCCATTTTAGCTTATATATAAAAAACCGGTTTCACCGGTTTTATCAAATTATAAAAACCGAAACCAGGTTTTTTGAAAATTTTAAATTTTTTAATAAATCGAAAACCGGTTTCCCGTATATGGCCGGTTTTTGACATCCCTACTGGCACTAAAACAATTTTCTCAATTCTTTGGAGACTGTTCTTTAACCACTGTTTCTATGTGAGAGTGAAATTAACAAGATTTGTAGGTATCATAGGTACCTTTAATTGAACATATAAGCGGGGTTTATCGTACTTATGTTTCCAAAAAGAGAGTACAACTATTAAAGCTATCTTCGACGAAAAGGGGAATTTCAATAACAAATTAAAAAAAAAACTTTTACGAGTTTAGAAAGCCAACATATATCAGAAAATTTAAAAAATTACCCATAGAAAAAATTTTAGTTGCACACTAAAATCGGCAAACTGCTAAGAGTTCCCTACATCTAGGACTTTGACGGCTTCTTAACTCTGACGGCTTCGAACTCCGAACTTAATGTTTCTACATTCTGCATAGAGGTTATGGTAGCTTAACATATTTGAAAAATTACTGCAACAATATGTGCCTGTCGCAAACACAAAATTGCAATAACACCTTCGCTACATGATTAATGCTCGCGAAATTAGTAAACGTTTGGGCGGCGCAAACACATGCCGAAGACTTTCACTTTTTGAACGATTGCTTTAAATGCCATTGAATGATTTATGTTTTCGCCTACACATGCATATATTCCATTCGCTACAGTTGGCGTTTTTTATGGCTCCTACATACCAACGCCAAATTTATGTTCATATTTAAAAATTCATTACAAACATGCATGGTCTGAAACATAACAATAAATTCTTTTAAGATATCGAAGAGGGGAAGAGAGAGAGAAAAATAACTAGAAATTCAACTACATTTGCTTGAAGTGGGGGTATTTTTGTTTTAACTTGGTTTTGTTGTTGTTTATTTTTCATATATATTTTTTTAAATCAGTGGCACATATTGAACATATTTCATGTGAGGAGAGCAACAAGAAAACATGAATATATGTACGTTTCACCATTCAACATATTTGATATATCTTTCGGTTGCATTCAAAATTTATTTGCCAATATCATACAAACAATACCAGTAGTTTAATACAGAGAGGGAGAAAACAATCCGTTGTTAAAATTATTATATTGCCTTGCCATGGTCTACGAACAGAGCTCCCAGGGAGTGGGCTAGTGGGGGCGGGGGCAAAACATACGTAATGTCTGCAATTCCTTTGAGCATAACAATGCAATCTGAAGGTTTCGGTTTACTTAGATTTGAACAAGAAGGATCTGTTGCCATATGTGCCGGTGTGTGTGTGTGAGTGTGTTAGTTGGGATTGTTATCCTGAATATTGTTTAATATGCAAAATCATTTCTCTTATGCCACACATATGAGTGTGGTACACTAAGGTGTTCCGAGAATTAAAGTCAAATCTAGGAGAAAGACAAAAATTTCCAAGGAAAATGACCTACGGCCTTTAACGGAGTATAAAACGATGATCTCTTTAATCGAGAGTACTATTCGGAAACCATTGCTTATATTAAGGCCTTGGTGAGTGTTTAACAAAATGCATAGTTATAGGCGCTTAGAATATAATATTGAATTGTTTGACATTTACTCACAATACATCGGATTATATAGTTTCAGGCTTTGATAAATGAATGAACAATAAGCTACGGTGACTCCTTCGTACCACTAATATATTGTAACAAAGACTGTAACTGTCGCCAGCACTAATAAGGCGAAAACCCCTCTGAATAATGCTAGATGGTTGGGAACTATGCACTTTTTTGAGTTAAGGCATCACGAAAGTACCAACTTGCCACAATGAAAGTATTGCCAATATCCAGGTCTTAGTTAGTATTTAACAAACTACATATTCTTAGGCGTTTAGAATTCACTGTGGAAAATTGTGTACCATAATTAATTGAACTAAGATTATTGCGTTAAAAAATTATAGTGATATAGTTCTAGTTATTCAGCTGTGCTGTGTGGTTTTACTCATTAGTCAGACAAAAAAGTGGAAATACAACCGCAGGAAGCACATTTCAATCGCATCTCAAAATCCAAATGTACATTTTCCCCGCTTTTGGGGAAGTTCTTTTAAACAACTTCCAAAAAGACGGTAATATGTTAATATCCCGTAATATTTTAGGAATAGCATCTTCACAAGTGCATGCGCAGGAAATTTTTGTATGGAGTCACAGAGTAAAGGAGTAAAGGATTCGGGTTCGAATCGTAGCTCGGGATTTTTTTTTGGCTTTCTATTTCTTTTACAAGTAAACAATTTTTATTTTTGTATAATTTTAGTTTATCATGTACTTCAAATATTTCATTTTTTTATTAATTATTAATAATCAGTGAAATTAAGTAGTTTTAATTTATTTAATATTAATTTAATTTATTATTTATTTGGGTTTTATATTAGTTTATAGTAAATAAATATTTTGTTAAGTTTCCTATTGTCAGTTATAAATCAAAGTGGTTTGCTTTAGTTATTCATCACACACAACAGAGGATAGCTGTGCTGGTTAGAGCCCCCAGAAAGTCCGCTGTTCTACCCCCGGTAGCGGCGGATTTTTTAAACCAAAAATGGAAACTAGTAAAAAAAGTAGATTTTTGTCACTACTAAAATATAACTTTTAATTCTTTCAAAATAAAGAAAATCCCTCCTATGACAAATACATTTCAAATACATTAGCGAAGATCCAAATTTTTCGCCACATCCGCGTCACAAGATGAGCATATTGTTCACTTCTTCAGGTGCTCTCTTTTTGCTCATTTGAGTGAACAATTTAATGAAAATTGGCCGTGCCTCATCCATTTTTTATTTTTGACGACTTCCAAATCACAAATACATCTCCTTGTATATTTTAATCAATGATAACCAGCTCTTATAATTTAATAAATAATGAAAGCTTAATATATATAGCTGATTGGATCATGTGTATTTTGCAACGCATATTTCACTTATATTTCACACATAAACGAGCCTTTCAAGAGCACTTATATTCCACGAACTAAACGAAATTCCAATACGATTCCTGGCTTCCGAGATGTAGGCAAATAAAATAACTTCTGCAATAGTGAACTTATCAATTATTTGATCATTTATGAACTGTAAATGCATCAACGCTTGCATATGCTTGATTGGACATTTGACTGGGACGCATCATATTTGAGAGTTCTGTGCTCCGATTAAAAACATCAGCAAGTGAATTTATGGCAGCGGATTAAAATATACTACAGGTCAATACCGGAAACTTTGGAGGCACGCTGACGTCAATGTTTCGCGTTAAAATGTTAAAAATATTGTGGTTTAAAAAATATTTGAGGTTATATATATATATATAAATGGTGTCCCAAGAAGAGCGCAATTTTTAAATCTGGCAACATTCGAAGTGTCATTGTTTGACATTTGAACAATTGTTATTGTTTGTTAGTAGAAGGTACGAGGTTAGTAAAAATGGAGCGCTACACGAATGAACAACGCATTCTCATTTTGAAATTGTTTTACCAAAATGGTGAAAGTTTTGCGGCTACAGTTCGGAAATTGCGATCAATTTGGGGTCACAATAATGCTCCAAAAGAGTCAACTGTAAAGAGATTAATGGATAAATTTGCCGAAACTGGGTCTGTTAGTGATGTAAAGACAACATCGCGCCATCGACCAGGTCGATCGACCGAAAATGTCGCAGCTGTACGTGATGATGTCGCTCAAACTCCATCCACCTCAATTCGACACCGAGCTCAGCAAATTGGTGTCTCCAAATCCACTTTGCAGCGAATTTTGACGAAAGATTTGCATCTTCATGCATACAAAGTTCAATTGACTCAGGAACTGAAGCCAACAGACCATGGACAGCGAAGGGAGTTCGTTAATTGGGTATTGGAGAGAAAACATGAAAATGCTGATTTTGCCGATAAAATCATCTTCAGTGACGAGGCCGAGAATTGGCCGCCTAGATCGTGCGATTTAACACCATTAGATTTTTTTCTTTGGGGTTTTTTGAAGTCGATGGTTTACGCGAATAAGCCGACGACGACTCAAGCCTTAAAATACGAAATTGGACGCTGCATTAATGAAATACCGCAGCATTCATGCAAAACGGTCATTGAAAATTTCATTAAAAGATCGCGTGCATGCCAGCAAAGCCGCGGCGGCCATCTGCACGATATATTGTTCCATACATAACCTCATTCTGTCTACTTTAGATATAATAAAGTTTCACGATTTTTTCTTAAATATCAGTGTTTTATTTAAAATTAAAAAATTGCGCTCTTCTTGGGACACCCTTTATATATGTTTCAGAAAAATTAATCACAATCGAAGAGGGTCCAAATCCATACTTGTTCGTAATTTTGTGGAACTGCTCCCGTCTTTTCAACAAATATTAACTATAACTACACATATTAACTATAACTATGCAACTGAAACCGATATATCTTCCATACAGTTATCGAATTAAAGGTAATTACGATGGCTACAACTTTTGTGAATTTTACTATCACATAGAAAAACTGGGTCAGAAACAATCTCCAAAAATGAGAACAAATTATTATTTTTTGGAAATAAAATAACATAGTATTTAGTTTTATTTTACAATGGCTGGGATCATAATGAAGAATACGCGGCCTAGTTGTATAAAATCGACAAATAAATATCGTCTTTGTGTATGACTAAATTTAAAAAAAATACCTCGTAAACGAATTAATAGATTTGGTTCAAATAGGTCTTCATTTCGTTAGGATCCCAGTTGGTGCAAATATTCTGCTATTATTGTTACAAAGTGTTATTTAACCATAGATTTAGAAAATTCTGATTTTTGAATTCATTTGCGTCTAAAAATGGACATTACTTTTTCATTGATTCACAGATATTTTACATGTAGTCATTGTTTTCTGTGTTATAATTTTAGCTATAAAAAAAACACATTTTCTCAATTTCTTTTCTCTTTATACCGTCACTCTACAGAGTAGGAGGGTACATATCAGGGTATCAGAGGGTACTACCGCATATATGTTCTCTGAGAGTAAGGGTATATATAAGTCGGTTTAGCCGATTGAAGTTTACTTACTTGTTTTAATAGATATTCCGTAGCAAAAAATAAGAGCTTTTTCGAGTTTTTTCTCAATTTTTAAACCACTGTTACTACGTGAAAGTGACATTTGTATCCATCATAAGTACCTTTATGAGAGTACAAATATTGAAGGTGACTTCGACAAAAATCGAAATTTTATTAAAAAATATAAAAAAGTGTTGATTTTATGAATCAGTATGCTCAATACACGCAGGACTCGGACACAAAATATTTATTTCTGGTTGCTTAGTGTAATATAAATTATCCAAATAATACTCGACAAACTCTTTTTCCTGACACCCTAATGTACAGGCATTTCCCTCGTATATTTGTTGCTGTTTTTGTTTTGGGTAAATGTTTTGCCTCATCCAATAACTACTGACACATGTACCCACCTACATACACATATACCCCAACCATCACATCACATGCTTTAAGGACTTCCCCGAGTCAGTTAGTCGATTTTGTGATTCCGGAATATGTTATACTTTGGGTTTTTGTGTTCCGTTTCACTTTAAACAATGATATACGAAAGCAAAAAACAATGAAAGAGCGAATGAATCCTTATAAAAATGTACAAAGTACATACATACATACATATACTGTATATGTGAATAAAGCTTAAAGGAATTGGTTAAAAGGAAGGACTCTATGCTTATGTTACTTCAAATGTATATACTCCAGAGTATAAAGAGTGGAAAGGGGGAAAGGGGAGAGGGAAGGAGACATGAGGGCTTTGGCATAACAGTTGGAGGTTGCCACAAATATAGAGTAATATTGATAATCCTTAATGCATGATTTTGCCTTAAGCATATGCATATCTAAAACCACAATTGTATGTAAATTTTCGTGCTTATAACTCCCCAATCCTTGATGGCATGGCATGGATGGATGGGAGTGTGTGTTTGTCTGTCTGTCTTTCTTCATAAAATAAAATCAATTTCTTATTTTTGCGTTCTTTTTTTTTCGTTCGCTTGTGCTCTGAAAGGTTATAAATTCTATTGAATTTTGATGATATACAAAGGGGAATTATGTCTGTCTATGTTTGTGTACAAGTATCTGTAGGCGGGTACAAAAGAAGGAGAGAGTGCTCATAGCAACTACGAAAGACTTTTTATACACTTGCTGGGCCGACATTAGGCTGCATGAACTTTTTTGGGAGTTTTTCTATTTATGACTTCTAGTAGTACTACACCTTTTTCAATTGTAATGCAAAAGACATCACTTCAAATTCAAAAGACACCAGTTGAAATTCACAAATTCCATTTGCAATTCAAAAAATATCACTTGAAATTCAAAAATTCCATTTGAAATTCAAAAAATGTCAAATGAAATTCAAAACTCGTCATTTGTAATTCAAAAGACAACATTTGAATATCAAAAGTCGTCATTTGTAATTCAATATACATCATTTGAAATTCAAAAGACATCATTTGAAATTCAAAACTAGTCATTTGTTATTCAAAACTCATCATTTGTAATTCAAAACACACCATTTGAAATTCAAAAATTTTCATTTGAAATTAAAAAAATATTCCATTTGAAATTCGAAAGATTCCATTTGAAATTCAAAAATGTAAACAAACTATTTGTTTTGAATTACAAATGACGAGTTTTGAATTTCAAATGATATATTTTGAATTTCAAATGGAATTTTTGAATTTCAATTGATATTTTTTGAACTTCAAATGGGGTCTTTTGAATTACACTTGAAAATGGTGTAGTGCTGATGTCCCCGAGCGATAAGTGTAGAAATTCCTATAACAGGGACATCAATACTATTCTTACTTTCTTATTTAGTATGATTGTCTTTTACTGATATTTGAAAGAAGTGTTGGGATATTTTTTGAAATATCGAGGCAATTCCTTTTGATGAAGGACATCACGGTCCAGAAATCATAAATAAATAAAATGTTCTTCAGTGAAAGAAAGCTGCAGGGCTGAACAACATTTGAAGGATAGACAACCCGAACCAGAAGAATTTGGGTTTAAATCGACAATCATTGAGACAACATCTATACAAAATTATTGATAGTTAGGAGACCACTAGGCGAGTAATATCAAAGATAAACCGATACGGCCTAATGAACACATATGTATATATGTAAGAACTTATGATAACATTTTGTTTTTTTACGTCTTTTTTCTGTTTTTTTTTTTCTTTTTTTATAAACCTTCGAAAATAAAAAAGTATTGCGTTGCTCTTATCAACGCTGAATACTAAATAAGGATGTTTAAATCAACATCAAAAATGGAAACTTCCGACTTAGAATTTTCACGTACGAGGGCGTGTAATAAAACGCCTGTTTCTACGATCATGCTACCTATAGCGTATTAAATGTAAAACCGGAATTATGCAAACGAAAATATTGAAATATCCACGTTATTTCATAGCCAGATACATATACTCGAAAATCTCAACATTATGTAAAAGAGTTTATACTAGGAAATACAGTGGAAAATATCAAATACTGTACGCATCAGATGTCTATTTATTCAAACTGCAGTCGGTGTGGGGTGTTAAACAGACATTCAAATTGTGTTGTGTTGATCTTTTCTATAGGATAATTACCTAAGAAGTTCGTACTGCGAGAATAATCATGGATTTTATATCAGTGCCAAATACTCTCGAATTATATGCACCACACTCTCTATTTTTAAATCGAATTCTCCAAAGAACTGTCCAAAAAAACGTTCAAATATTTGAAAAGTTCATAATTTTCGAGGTTTGTTTTAATGTTCTATGACTTTGAAAGGTATAAAAACATTAATTTTTATTTGCATGTTTATGTTTGACATTTGCAAAATGAGACGCTATACGCTCGAAAAAAAATGGGAAATATTAAAAACTTCTAAAGTGCTGAGTCTTTAAAGCAAACTGTAAGAAATTTACGTGGATTTTTTTTTGAGAAGACATCGGCCTTCAGTTCAGTTTGTGGGTTAACTTGTGAAGCTGGCTTGTGAAAAGAGATCGTTATTGAACAAACCAGCCAACCGAAACAACTAATCGAAAACATTGCTGTTTTGTGACTGAGAATGTCCAACAACTGAACATTTCCCGCACTTCTTTGAGAAGAATTTTGCATAAAGACCTCGGTATGAATGCTTACAAAGTTCAATTGCGTTTTCGCTTCGCGCGATGGGCTGAAGATTCTTTGGCAGAATATGAAGAATTTTACCGGAAAATTGTGTTTTCACATGAAGCTCATTTTCATCTCAGTGGCTATGCCAAAAAGCAAAATTGCCGCATATGAGGTTCAGAGAACCCACACGTTACTATTGAAAAGTCAATGCATACACAATGAGTCACTGTTTGGTGGGGTTTTGGGCTGGCGGCAACATTAGGCCATTTTTCTTCGAAAATGAGCAAGGAGTCGCCGTTGTCGTCAACGGTGAGCGCTACCGTGCCTTACTCAACGAATTTGTGTTTCCAAAAATTCAAGTGAATGATATGTACGACATTTGCTTTAAACAAAACGGGTCTTCAACAAAGCGGGGTGTCACACAGCCAACGCAACCATCTATATTTTACGCACAATCGAATATTCAGCCAAAATTGTTATGTCAATTGGCCATCTAGGAGATGTGATTTGAGCCCTTTGGTATATTTTCTGTGGGGAGCCAAACCAAACCATCCAGAGACAATTGAAGCGTTGAAACACGAAATCGAAGTTGCCATTAAAAAGATTCGAGTCGGAACAATCCAAAATATACTGAAAATTGGATTGATCGGTTGAGGTACGGCCGAACCATTCGTGGTAGTCAAAGTGTTGAACTTTGACTTTGCAATAAAACCAGAAATTTTAAAAAATAATCTATACCTTTTTTCATAGTCGATTCTAATTTAAAATTTTAAATGGCCTACACTGTATATCTCGGAAGCCATGTATCGAATAGAAATTTCGATTATTTCGTGGAATACAAATGCACTTGAAGTGTTTTTTTACTTTCGTTTTCGTTTTCAAACCGTGATTTCCCTGAAGGATGTTCCTACTCAGCGTGTTTCATTTTCTCCAATGTAAGACTAAAATCGCGAAGCAGATCGATGCATTGGTCGTTACAATTTTCTGTACAATGGGGGTCAGTTAATCATTGCAAAAATAAAATTCTGTTTATTGTTGCAAACATCTATTACAGCAACAATAACATTGAACATTGTTTTCTAAAACATACCTTTAGGAGCAATATTTTTTCTGGCACTCAAATATGTGTATTAATTTGTAACTGTAAGACCAACAACAAAATAATTCCATAGTAAATTTATTATAACACTAAAAATAAGCATGGCAAAATGTACCTGTTCCAATCAGTCGGTAAGTCTATAGGAATGCTTTGGCATTCCTATAGAATGATTTATTAATTAACAAAAAAACAGAAAGTTGGCAAATGTTGAGTGCATGTATTAAACCTTAATTATTTACTAAATTATAAGAGCTAGTTTCGATTTACATATACAAGGCAATTTCGAAATCGTAAAAATAAAAATTTGCAAATGAGTGTTTTCATTTAATTAAGAACTCAAATGAAATCACTGTTATTGATTTGTATTAACGTATATATTAAAGTAAAAAATATATGACGATGTTTTCTTTTTATGTTTGGAAGGTTTTCGTGGTTGCTAAGCATACACATTTTTGATCTAATTTCCAAAAATAAGGGATGTGTGTTCTAGGCACATCCCTTCTAATTTTGTCACAGCTTGTATAAAAATATTCCACAGTGCGGCATTTTGACAATGTACAATGATGTATCATTGAAAGCTCTTATCAATATTTTAAAATAATGTCAAAACTCAAACTCTTTAATATATTGAAATCAAATGATATATTCTAATACTCAAACTCAAAATAAACAGCTGAAATATTTTCCATATTCAAATATATTCAAATCAAATGATATAATCTAATACTAAAACTCAAAATAAACAGCTCAAATATTTTCCATATTCGATATGAATGTCTTTCTCTTATTGTGAACATATGTTTGTTAGTGTGGTCCAAAAACAGAAATTGCGTCAAACTTTTAAAAGACTGTGTTAGTAAGTTCCCTTCGTGGCCTGGCATGTTGCAGTTGTTTATTATCCTACTTCAATAACACTATTCAGCAAAAAATTCAAAATTAGTGTCCGATACCTAAAATTTATTCTGTTTGTGTATAAAAAAGTATAGTGATTTATATATTAAACACAGCAAAATTATGGGTTAATTTTTAAGTTAAGCTACGTTAAGTCCCATCATATCCGTTTATACGTTAAATTGAAGGTATGGGCAGGAGAAGACTACCACTATATACATATCAACCTAGCATAAAAGCGGCGGTCACCAAAAAATTGAGAAAAATAGTTTTTTTATCTTTTTTTAGAAGAAAAAATCCATAAAATCAGAACAAAAAATCGGAAAAAATATTTCGTCACCACAAATCCAAAAAGACGTAACAAGCATTTTCATAACTTTACAGGAGAAGCAAAAAACGTTGTAAAATCTTGAATACTTAACCAATTAATGTCTTTCTGTTATGAATGGTTTAATTTTTGACGGCACATTTATTTGTAAAAAATATTTATATTTTCTTACTATGGTCGTTTTATGTGTGATACGTTTTTTGGTCTATCAATTGTGAAACAAAAAGACGTATCATCAATGCAAATTATGAAGAACATTGTGAGCCACATGTTTTTCCTCATTTGAATGGTTTTTAGACTGCATTATAATAAAAAAAGATTTTTAAACATATTTTTATAAAAACAAATTTATTAGAGGAAACTTCAAGTAACAAAAATTAAATTTTTTTTCAGATAAAGTAATTCATAGTTTGACTGAAAGTAATTTTAAAAAATAGTATTAACGTAACTTAAATTAAGGTTCGAAAGGTACATCATAGTAAAAGTAATGACAATCCGCCGGAAGACGGGATCTCAGATTATTTTGTACTTCTATCGCCACAGAAGAAATCGCCAAAAACCACAAAAATCGGCCCGCTTGACATGGAAAGACTCATATTTCATATGATGTTTATGAGGTGGCATATGTCCTTATTTACATATAAAATATCTTAGTTCAATTCAAATATGAATTTTAATATCGGTTTCGGGTTTGGAAAGATACCGTTAGATAATGTTATTCATATCACTTCGACAAATATTGTGTTACATAGCATAATAGATTAAAATGTGGTACAAACCGAAGAAGGTTATATTATTATTTTTACATTCCCAATAATAGCCGATGTGTATCACCTATGCATGATAGTAGCATGTTGGAATTGTACATGAGGACTACAAAGGATTTGCCAACATTGTAATTATCACTCCACGAGAGTATTATGTCTTTGTGCATTTGTTTGTAACACCCAAAAGGAAGGGAGATGGACTCATTGTTAATTATACCGATCGGCTTAGAATCACTTTCTGAGTCGATTTAGCAATGTCCGTCTGTCCATCTATTGTTGTAATCACGATACAGGTCGCAATTGTAGCCAGAACCCAACGAAACTTTGCACAACGAAGCTTTTCGGGACAAGGACGAACGCTATTTAATTTGAAGAAAATCGGTTTAGTTTTAGATATAGCCCCCGATTTGACTCTTTTCACGCTAGATAGCACATATTTTAACAGATTTTCTTCAAATAAAATATCTCATATTTCCACTAGGAAATGGTGAAAATTGGTTAGATCGGTTCAGATTTATATATAGCTCCCATACAAATTTCGTTCCCAATTTCAAAATACGCAAACCACCTTATATTTCATCTGACAACACCTGTGCTAAAAATGTGCTAGATCGGTTCAGATTTATATATAGGTCCCATACAAATTTCGTTACCAATTTGAATTTTTCCGCTTTAGAATCCACATATTTTAACAGATTTTCTTCAAAATTGGCAAAACGTCTTATATTTACACTAGGAACATCTATGGTGAAAATGTGTTAGAACAGTTCAGATTTATATATAGTTCCCTTTCAAATTTCGCTTCCGATTTATCTTATATTTCAACTAGAAACACCCACGGTGAAAATGGGTCAAATCGGTTCAGATTTACATATAGCTCTCATACAAATTTCGTTCCCCCAGAAACCGCGTATTTTCAGAGAATTTCTTAAAATTTAGCATAACACGTTATACATCAACTGGAAGAACTTATTGTTAAAGTTAGTCACTTCATTCCATGTTTGGATATATCTCCGATACAAATATTATTCTCGATTTGACAAATTGGACCAGGTCACATTAGCCTGTGATAAGGAAACATACACAATTTTTTCCCGTTTTCAATTTTTTACTGAACTGAAAGTGGAGTGTATCATATAGTCGGCCCCGCCCGACTTTAGACTTTCCTTACTTGTTATATTCTACGGCCTTTTATTTAAATTCTCTAAAATTTTGGTAATGATCGGTCAATACAATCAAAAGTTATGTTCTAACGTAGTCATATAAAATAAACGCTTCTCTTACAAACGACACTTATGATACTATTGTTGGAAGGCGTCGATATAAAAAATTTTACAATGTTGTTTTTTAATTTTCGTTCAAAGATATGTTTCAAATTAGCATTGTTTTCTACTTTTCAACTACATGGATTATTTAAAAAGAATTTTGTTCTCATTTGAGATATTCAGAACATTTTTAGCTTGCCTTTCGATAAAATGCTACGATCTATTTTTTAATAGTTGGGGAAAATCTTGGAATAAATGTAGAAGTTATGACCCTTTTTGTAGAAGTATGGAATTTCAAAAAATCAAGTTTCATTTTTTATGAAGTTTTAGCTTAAATTGATTTAGTAATACGTGATATATTTATTATTTAATAATGTTTAAAAGGTAGGTCATGTAACATTTTAAATTAGAATCGGCTATAAAAAGATACTGATTATTTTTTCAAATTTCTGGTTTTGTTGTAAATGTTGAACTCTGTCATTTGTAATGACAGAGACCAAGACTGGCTTGGCAGTATCTCATCCGATCAACCCAATTTTTCAGTACAGCCCAGAATCTACACCAAATAGTGACTCGTTGTGGTTTCATGGATTCTCCATAGTCACTCTGAACCCCATATGCGGACATTTTGCTTATTGACATAGCCGTCGAGATGAAAATGAGCTTCATGAAGGCTGAACTGAAGGTCGATCTCTTCTTGAAAATTTTCCATGTAAATTTGTTACAGTTTGCGTTAAAGACTTTCACTACTTTGGAAGTACATTTTTAAATATTTCCCAATTTTGTTCGATCATATTTATCTATAGATTATCTCCAACTAGGCTCTGTTTTGTAAAAACCTATAAATCATATTTTTTAATTCTTTTGTTTCTGTAAGGTGCCATAAAAAGATCCATAGGCCGTTTACATTTAGACATTGTCTTCAGATTATTTTTCCGATTATTTATCTATTTATGATTTTTTCGTGAAAGTGCAAATATTGAAGGTAAAAAATTAAAAAAAAAATAATCAAAATTTTTTTAATATCGTTTTCGAGTTTAGAGGCAAAATACTATATGTTATTCACAGCGCTTTGGCAAAAAACTGTAAAAAATTATAATGTAGTCCAAATTGGCAACAATGGCCGACGTGCATGATAGTAGCATGCTGAAATTTTTAATGAGGACTACGAATGCTGCTCGCTATCTTAATGTGGAATATTTTTTTTCATATAATTTGGTTCCACACTAATGTAGATACTCAACTTTTTTAATATCAAAACAATTTTGCGCACGCCAATAATTACATATACATACATGTATACATTGTGACACATGTGATCGACCATAATTGAAATTTCGCTGCATGTATTTGTCAAATATTTGCCATTAGCCATAATTAGCCGAAATGATGTCACGTTTCGGCGAACATCTACATCTAACAGACAACTGAGACAGCATTTCAATAAAACTTATTCAGCATTGAAATAAACAAGATTTCCATTAATTTGAATGGCATCGAAGGCACGTCTGCACTGTATTACTGGTCACACTGGTAAGAGAGGCATCGCTACCCAAAAGTATGATACATGTATAATATTTGCAAAAAAAAAAGACTCAGTGTAAACAATGAAAATAGTGATAATTATTCTTTTTCTTCTATGGAAATTTCAATTGTTGCTGTGAGCAGATGTACGTTTAAAGCCTAAAAAGGGGCCACAATTAATCTGTCTCTAATGTTCACGCCTAAATGTATACGCCACGGTCTTTCATTAGTTTTCAAAACTACTAGAGCAAACAAAGCGACCGGGTCGGGATTTTTTTAATACAGCCGACGCTTTGTGTTTAATAATTCACAAAGCAAACAGCTAATTTTCTATTGTGTCTGATTTACATTTCAAAGTGCATTGATCTTTGGAAAATTATTTAGCAATTTATGGCTGCTCCATTTCGCATGATAAATTATACTGAACTAAATATAGCCACACACAGCAATCAACCAAATACGTATACTGGTGATTATAAAGCATTTCCTATGATGAAAATCCGAGACGTCTTTTCTTTACATCTAATGCAGTTATTTATTGAAATGGGGTATGAATTTGAAAGAAAATGGAGAAACATTAAAAAGTATACTGCCGTCCTAAGAAAGAAAGGCACAAGTGCCAAAATACCAAAATTGAGATAAAGGCAGGTTCGGAAACGTGAATGGGTTTCTGATACTTGTGTAAAACTCATAAGACAGATTTTCAACTGTAATTGACTAAAAAGCGTTAAACGAAACAGCTATTTCTACAATTTCTTAACTAGATAAAAAAACTTAAAAGCTAAATATCTCAAAACTACTAAAATGGAGGTGTGACTTCATTTCATAGTAGGGCAGTATATGGGATGAGTTTTAAATGGTTTAAAATATAAATGCCACACAATAATTTATCCCTAAAACTATGCGCTGAAAATGCAAACATTAAGTGAGATTTTTAGTAGCTTTCGGCAATGTATGGTTCAGCCAATCCATATGAAAGCTGAATCGAATAAGCTTTCTACGAACTTCAGCCCTATAACAATTTACTCCGATCTCTCTAAGTTTATCGAGAGTATGTGAGGTACCTTTCTTAGTGATCGACAATATGACTACCGCAGGTATTGTATATTGATATGACACATAAAAAATCTGGTAAAATAAAAAGGACTCTCTAAATAAAGAGGACTCTGTCTAAATGATGGTGGAGAGCCCGCTTTAAAACCCCTGAATTATCGACCTATACATATGTTGCAGATCGATCATATGGTCGATCTCAACTGATGAATTTATGGCAATGCTATAAAATATATAATAGATAAATCCGATAGATGGCGGTATCGTTTTTGATATGGTTGTCAAATGAGTAGTAGTTTTGTGTACTTCGTACGAAGCAGCAACACTTGCTCAAATTAAATATTAAAAAATCCAAATTTGTGTTGTTTTTATAAATTGTCTCCTCTTGACTCCGTCTAAGGGAGACCAACAGGGGTACCATACTGGTTGGAACCTGTTCAACATACATGTCGTAACTGACCTTTTTGCGATATGGGGTTTTAAATATTCCGATAGTAACCGCTGGAATATATCGGAATATTTAAAAAATCCGATAACAAAAAAAATAGTCAGTTACGCCGTTTTGGAATTAAGGTAACGGCATATGAATACAGTCGAACCTGAACCCTTCAATAGCATTTCCACCTGCTGGAACATTTTTACTTTGACAAACTTTTATCCATGTCACCAAACGATCGTTCACATTTGAGAAATCGATATTTTATTTCCAAGGTGGAGGGTATAAAATATCGACCTGAGATCATATAAAGTCTTACAATTCTATGACGATCAAGAATATATGATCGTCCGTCAGTTAAATCACGCTAGCATCTAAACAAAAGGAGCTAGAATCTCTAAATTTTCCAAGACTACTTCTAATAGTTGTAGATCGGTTGGGATTGAAAATGGGTGCAATCGGTCTAGAGAGAGATTGTTCCCTAAAAAGGACAGAAAATATCCCTAATATTTCGAGTATTACATTTACTTGATATTTGGTATGTCCATCCCTGAAGCAGGTGAAATGGGGCAAAAAAGGGATAAAAATAGTACCTAACTAACGAATATATCTAGAAAGACATTTCTCTAATTGATTATATATCTATAATTCGTACTTTTAAGGGGAAAAATGGACATAGGGGGATAAAAATAGTACCAAACAACGGTCTGCACCTAGAATAATGAAATTCGGTGTATACATTCCTCTGACTGCATAGATACGCAAAATAATATATATATATATATATAATAATAAAAATATTTTCTCCAATTTCATGCTTTCAAGGGATAAAATTGGAACATAGGGATAAAAATGGTACCAACCACTCGCCCAATAGCTAGAACGATGAAAACCCTCAAATTGCGTCGACACGTTATTAATCGAATTTTCGAAATTCGTACTTTAAGGGCCTAAAATGGGAAAAGGGATAAAAATGGTACCAACCAAATGTTTCAAAGTTTTTTTTTCCAAAATCGTATTTTAAAATGGGCACAGAGAGATAAAAATAGTACCTAACTAACGAAAATAGCTAGAAAGACATTCCTCTAATTGAGTAGATATACAATGCTTACTTTTAAGGGGTAAAATGGACATAGAGGGTTAAAAATAGTACTAACCTAGAATAATGAAATTCGGTGTACACTAGGGCGTACCTCAAAAAAAAGTTCGCCGTACACCTTCGAATATGAAGTATTATTGAAAGGTAGTTTCAAAAAAATTTTTTTAATTTTTTTTATGCCGAACGTAGGGGTCGCGCTTTTACATTTTTCTATATAACTTCTGCATTTATAAACGGATTTTAAAGTGTGATACATCGATGTTTTTGTCTGGACGAGGCCGATTTTTTTGTCTTTGAAGTCATTGAGCTCAAGCACCCCCTTCTGGTACTTACCCATCATATCTCAGTTGCTACTACCCTAATGTACCACTCTAATATCAGAAAATTAAAGCTCGCATAAAATCATGAATCATGCTTGATAAATAAACAGATTTTAGAAAGTCGTACTCTTAATGGGGTAAAATAGGAAAAAAGGGTATAAAATGTTACCAACCAAATGGACGCAGCTAGAATCATGGAATTCGGTGTATACATTGCTCTGACTATATAGACATGCAAAATAAAAAGGATTTTCAAATTTGAACTTTTTACTTTTATCTCATATTTAAATTAAACCAAGAAATTAGCACTGACTATAATTATGAGATTTCAAAATGAAATTTCTACGCCCAAAAGCATGCGCCCATTGATACAATAGGCTATGCCTATAATTATGCTCTAGTTTTCCATGCAGAATATCAATTTCTTCTGATTACCACAAACAATCCCATAAGAGCTTTGCCAATTCCGATTAGTGGTCTTCCTCACTACGAATCTTTAAGTTTCCATTTAATTTCAATTGTTTCATAATACTCTACACACACACTCCCTGGAAATAGGTCGCAATTCAATTGCAAAAGGACGCAGAGTAGAAGAGAGAGGGAAATTCACCATAAATACATTAAACTAATGGCCTTTTTTATATTTCGGATCGTTGCGCCTGACTGGCGATGAAAACGAATGTTTAAAAACTTTTCGTTTTCAGGAAACTTTAATTCAGCTACCCTATTCCAAGAGCCAACATGTAAGAGACCGAAATGGAAGTGGAATAGCCAACATTAACGTATATCGTACCTTTTAGATATATGAAACTTATGGCAATATGTTTTAAAACACCAATAGAAACAACAACAACATCAACAAGAGCAGAATAAAAAATGGACAAAAGTATGCACAAGTTTTAACGAGAAATGAAATAATTTCAAAGTAAAAGTAAATCAGATCGTTGTTGGACCAAAGGGAAAAACACACATAAAATATGTTGTGAGTGGCCCTTAAAGAGATGGTAGGTAGGTAGGCACTGTGGCGAAAACTGTTTTCGAACAATTTTTCTATAATTTAATGTATGGCGTTGAGATGGAGAAGAAAACAATTTCAAAGCATACTTCAGTGCTCTCTTTTAATAATAGAAAATTTATAGCATACTTTAAGACCTGCTCTTGCTTTCACCGAGCAGGCACAATTTCAAAAACAGAAACCCAAACCAGCAACGCAGCAATGCAACTTCAATATCAACGGCTACCGCCACAGCTACAAATGACCAGTAAATGGTATCTGCCATATATCTTCTCCTCTTTCTTCTATTTCTAACGAGAATTTATTTATTTAATTCTGCCATAGAAAACATAAGCCTGCCCGAGCACTACTTGCAACTACTTTATATTTCCTCTTCTCGAGCAGCAGCAAAGAAGGCAGAGCAGCGCTACAAAAAAAATAAAAATCAATTTCATTCTACAAACTCATTAAAATTAAATGGTTGCACCATGAACCAAAAGAAACGAAACACATGACGGCAAAAACTAAAGTAATATGCAGCAGTAGTGAACTGGTGAAATCAGACTTGATTCCTAAAAGTATGCATAAATATTTTATACACTTTTCTCTACCGAAAGCAAGACTTGCCACCAACGAAAGAGTGAATGAAGTAAGTAATCAACAGAAATGGCTGAGGCGGAATATGCAGCAGTAGTTATCAAGTTCGTGGAAGCAGTGCAAAATGGAAACATAATATTTTCAGTTATGTTTGCATTTTCATTAGCGGAAAATGTTTATTAAAATATGAATATGAAAAATTGCATTAAAATTAATGAATTTTAAAATTAAGCACTGCAAGTTAATAATAACTAATAATAGTAGACTCATTTGAGAAGAACAGATGAAGAAAAACGCCACGAATAGGGAGCGATTTGGTAACGACAAGCGAAGACAAATTGTTTGTCGGGCGAGATTAGAAAAAATCAACCGATTGTAGATGATGGCCAACTTGAAAGAAGAAACGCGTCTTGCGATTTGATTTTTTTAAATTTCAAATCCATACAGTTTCGTGGATTCCAAAGAATTTTAGAAAATTTAGAAAGCAAATTTATATTGCAATGGTATTTAACCCGAATTGTACCCGTGTGGCCATGTGGACACAACAATAGGCTTTTGTTGGTCGAGCCTGCAAACATGAACGATTAGAACGTTAGAATGAAGTTTATTGGTATCTAACTCGAAATCAATTGGTGAATATCTGTTGACAGTAGCGGAACAGTAAAAGTGTAACAAAAAAATATGAGTAATAAGTTATGGTACAATTCGGGTTAAGTTAGTAAGAATACACTGACTGTAACTATTTTAGCCCACGACGATCGGTGTTGAATTTTGAGGAAATCGGTTCAAATTCGGATATAGCCTCCATATAAATATCCCGCCAATTTACCCTAGTACTGCACTAGAATACACATTTTACATTGAATCTTGATACAATTTTCAACATCATATTATATTCGAACTAGGCACAGCTAACATGACAGTGGGTTACATGGGTCAATGTTTCGATATAGCCCCTATACAAATGTACCTCCAATTTGCAATATTATTGCTCAAAAATGCACATTTTACATCGGATCTAGATCAAATTTCCCACACCATGTTATTTTTAAACTAGAAACATCTACGTTAAATGTCAACAATATGGGTCCATGTTTTGGTATAGCCTGTTATCGCTCTAAATAGCTCATGGGATCTGCAGACCATGTAAAAGTTTTGCAGACCATGTTATAATTCAATTAAGAATTCCTACTATGAAAGTGTTCTAGAAGCTCCCACTTTTTAATGTAGCGCCCTTTCAAATGGGCCACAAGTTTTATTATTACAGCTCTAGAACCCACATACTACATTGAATCTTGATAATATTTTGCAGACCTTCAAATAAGAATACCTACTTTGAAATTGATCTATAAGGGTACACATTTTAATGTAGCGCCCTTACAAATGAGCCCCCATTTATTACTTTAACCACTCCAGAATCCTCAGCTTACATCAGAAGTTTATGAAATTTTGCATATCATGTTATATTTCAACTAGAAACAAATACTATGAAAGCCAAATATATGGATCCATATTTTGGTATAACCCCCATACTAATGGGCCCTCATTTTACTCTACTACCGCTCTACAACCTACATCTTAAAACAATTGTATGGGGGCTATGTCTAAATTTGAACTGATTTGTGTGCGTTACTGGTGCCACCTTTTTGTTAGGATAGTACAGTAATTGCGAC
This sequence comes from Polietes domitor, assembly GCA_947397865.1. Taxonomy (NCBI): domain Eukaryota; kingdom Metazoa; phylum Arthropoda; class Insecta; order Diptera; family Muscidae; genus Polietes; species Polietes domitor. Next base: position 19,647,658 of record OX377619.1, on the reverse strand, counting down.
CTGTACTTTGACTACAAGAATAGATGAACGGACGGACAGACGGACACTTCTAAATCGACTCTGAAAGTGATTATAAGCCGATCTGTATAATAAACGAACGGCTCGTTTACTTTTGGGTGTTACAAACAAATTCACAACGACTTAATACCCTAGTGGAGGGTATTATAAGTTCCAACAAGAAAATCGGTTTTTGAAAAAATATCGTATTTCTTTGAACTGGGATAATCTCCTGACTAAAGACCATTTTGCATCTATCTTTTATACAATGGAATTTTTTTTTTTGCAAATGGCAGGGTGGACTGTTTTTTAAAACAAGAAGATAATTTTCAATCATGTATTAGGTGAGCCTAAATTTACGAAAAAAATGTAATCTTATTGTGTATATATTTATAATTTTATAATTGTGTATCAAAACAATATAAATGTAGTAAATTACAAAAATCTCTTTATGTTTGACAATATATATAAATTGCAAATTTATGAGCGAGTCAAGTTGAAATGGAATATTTGAAGCCATATATGTTTTTTAGGAAGGTAACATCATTGCCTACCTCGTAGTAGGTGAGCCAAAAAGCACCCCAAAAAAAACTTAACCTACTGTACATTAGAGTGGCTTCTTTTGTGAGGAAGGAAAAAATGTTGTTGATGTTCCCTACTAAAATGAAGGACTGGTTTGTTTTATGTGTTCTCCCAAAATATTTCGCTTTTATCAGTGTCCGTTCGTGAGCTGGACGCGTTCAAAATAACCTCTATAAATCAGATTTTTCTTGAATAAAATTCACGATGAGAATGATATTGCGAAAAAAACCGCTAGAAATTTAAATCCGACCCGAGCCTTATCAAACCATATTAAAAACTTGGAATATGACCCAGTATAAAGGACAGATTTATACTATTTTAGTGCAATTTTTTATGCATTTTTTATAAAAACCGCAATAACTTCCACATTTGTAGTTCGATTTATGTTTTTAGGGGCTCGTTGGAGAGGTCTTGATAACCATTTGCAATTTTTAGAATTTTCTAACGCACATTTTTTTATACTGTTAATACTCAGTGGGTTAAATGTGCAGTAAAAACTGAAATATGGGGTTATTTGCATCGTAAACACATTCTAGTCTTATATAAAGCTAATTTTTGGAAAGAAATTCAACCATTTAAAAATTTCCCCCTTAAAAATTAAAACATGAATAATCTACATAAACTTTTTAAAGGCGAAAAATTGAAATGGTTGTTAATGTTAAATTAACATAGATACCAACATGAAATTTAAAGTATATTTAGTAGATTTGCTTCTCTTTCATTTGATACCCATATCGTCATTGTATGAAGCGCAAAAGTACGAAACTAAATTTTTGAAACATTTGCATCCTTTGGAAATTAAAAGTCCTGTATAAAAGACAAACGACCACGAAATAAAAAACTGAGTATGAGTTTTCCTAGTAATGACCTATAGTTTCACTTCTATATAATCTTGTTCTTGGGAGGCAAATCAGGTACGGTTTTATTGTAAAATCTTATGTGAAGTTTTCCTCTCAATTTATCCATAGAAAGACCAAAATTTCAGATGCTTTTTTTCAAAAATTAGCTTTTTGTAAGACTAGAATGTGTTTACGATGCAAATAACCCCATATTTCAGTTTTTACATTACATTTAACCCACTGAGAACCAACAGTAAGAAAAAAATTTTCGGCCCTTCATGGGTTAGCAAGTTCTAAAAATTGCAATTGGTTATCAAGACCTCTCCAACGAGCTCCTAAAAACATAAATCGAACTACAAGTGTAGAAGTTATTGCGGTTTTTATAAAAAATGCTTCAAAAATTGCACAAAAATTATGAAATTCCACCTTCTATGCTGGGTCAAAATGCAAGTTTTTGATATGGTTTGATAAGGCTCGGGCCAGATTTTAATTTCTAGCAGATTTTATTCTCATTCTTTAATTTTATTAAAGAAAAACCTGATTTATAGAGGTTATTTTGAACGCGTAAAGCTCACAACGGACACTGATAAAAGCGAAATATAAAACAAACCAATCTTTCATTTTAGTCGGGAACATCCACAACTTTTATTTTGAAGCCACTCTACTGTACATAGTGTTAGTCGGCTTTATACAGTTGGAGATTGCGGGAGGTTACCTATTTATGGATAATAAGTGGCATGGTCAGTGCCGAAAACACTAAAAAAAGAAGACCAGTCCGTATCTTATATACCCTTCATCATAGAGTGCAAATATATTTAAACCCGGCCTAAGGCTAGCAACGAACAAAACTTTTACATTACGTAGCCGTTGTTGGACATACCCCATAGGAGAAAATCTTTAATCACGGCCGACTTTCGACACGCCCTATAGGAGAAAAGCTTTACTTTTACGAAAATGCTACAAAGCCCAAAAGGCAATTCCAACCGGTATACAAGATCAAGAACTTACACATCATCACCGTAATACCAAGATTTCTTAACTGACATTTTTATACCCTCCACCACCAGGATGGGGGTATACTAACTTTGTCATTCCGTTCGTAACACCTTGAAATATCGACCTGACACCCTATAAAGTATATATATTCTTGATCGTCATAAAATTCTAAGACGACCTACCCATGTCCGTCCGCCCGTCTGCATCTAAACAATAGGAGCTAGGACGTCCAAATTTTCCATAAATGTGTCTTATAGTCGTAGATCGGTGGGGATTGAAACTTGGCGAATTCGGCCCAAAGGGACAAATTTTTCCCTCACAAGGACTAAAAATACCCATAATATTCCCTAATATTTTAGAGTATTTAAGCATATCTTTTCAATATGACTGCTCGTACTTACTTGATATTGGGTATGAGCATTCCCCTATAACAAAAGTGATTTTTATTCGTATGGGGTGATGGGGCAAAAAGGGATAAAAATGGTACCTATTAAACAACAATAGCTAGAAACACGATATTCGGTGTGTATTCGATTGTGTACTCTAACTGAGTGGAGACATAATATAAAAGTATTTTTTTTCAAATTCGTACTTTTAAGGGGTAAAATGGGAATAGAGGGATAAAAATGGTACCAAGCAAACGGCTGCACCTAGAATAATGAAATTCGGTGTATACATTCCTCTGATTGCGTTGACACGTAAAATAAACGGACTTTTCGAAATTCGTACTTTTTGGGGTAAAAATGGAAAAAAGGGATAAAAATAGTACCAACCAAATGACCGCAGCTATAGTCATGAATTTCGGAGAATACATTCCCCTGACTGCGGGGACACAAAAAATAAAAGATTTTTTCCAAATTCGTACTTTCAATGGATACAATGGGTACAGAGGGATAAAAACTAAACGACTACAGCTAGAATGATAAAATTCGGTATGTACCTCCCTCCAATTGCGTAGACACGTAAAATAAAGAGATTTAGAAAGTCATACTCTTAAGGGGGTAAAATAGGTAAAAGGGGATAAAAATGGTACCAACCAAATGGCCGCAGCTAGAATCATGGAATTCGTTGTATATATTCCTCTGACTGCATAGACACTCAAACTAAGCGATTTTTCCAAATGCGTACTTTTTACTTTTACGACAAAAATTTGTTGAATCATGAATTTAGATTATGGATTTTCAAAATTTGTACTTTTGGAATTAAAAGATAATGGAAATACTACCAACTAAAACACCCACTATCTACCAATATTTATGGTATTTAAGCTTTTTGAAAATATAAACATAAGAATATTTATTTTTTGAATTAACTTGAAGTATTATTTGAAATACTAAAAATATTATATTTATTTATAAAATTATTTTTTCAGTATTTGGTTTGGTTTGGCTATATTAAAAAAATATATTTTTCTGTAAGATTACTGCACTTCTACGAAAATCGACAGCCTCTGTGGAATGCAATCCATAGTGGAGGGTGTATAAAGTTCGGACCGGCCGAACTTAATGCCTTTTTTGGTTTTCTAAATATCGTAGTTTACATATTCCGAGGTATTTCAGTGGAATATGTAAAAACATTATTTCGAAATAAATTCCAGTTACAACCTGTTAGTATTAAGGTGGCGATATTTACTTTATAGGGTCCATTTTGAAGTGATTCGTGAGACACACTGATAATTTCCAATGAATGATGTAAACGCCTGTGGTATCACCTGAGACAGACACTTCAACCTTACCTAAGCTAGCTAGCTGATACTACAAATTGAATGAAATATGAAAATGACTTATAACGATTTTTAATCAGATTTCTCTCTATGTGACATATCAATATGATTTGGACCTTAAGTGACAAAATTGATAGCACATTTGATTAACCGAATGAACCTTACAATCATATTTAAATGGACTAGGATATTGGAAAAGTTGAGCAAACGCTTTGGCAAACAATGACCAGTTCAGACGGAAATGTTGTTGTTCGAGGAGAAAGTATCAAAATAACTCTCCTACTACAAGATTTATATTATCAAATATACCTTTGAGTGGATACAGATACCTTTCCCTCCCGCTGCTTTGAATTGATATTAACAATTCGCCTTAATGTATGCCACATATATTATTCCACGTATATCCCCTTAAAAGTAGGCTATGGCAATAATTTTATTTTCGAACACTCAACTTGTTTTCCGAAACTTTTTCTTTGCACCCAGCTACCATAAATTATTAGTTAACCGAGGAAAACAACAATTTTATGTTTTTGCAAATATTTTAAACACAACATTAGACACCCGTAGGGCATAATAACGAAAAAAGTTTTCCTTTTATATATTTGACTCGGAAAAAAGTCCACACATATTTTTAATAACGCAGACAGCCGTACGAGAAGTGCCCGAGCGGCATACAAAGGCACAGAATGATAATGATTTGGTAGGAAACCACTTGATTTCTGTTCCATATTTGTTGGAAAAGTGATTTACATATTTATGTCAAAATACCGTCGACTCGTTGCTCTGCTCGTCGTTGCCGCAAAACACTTTAAGGTATGAATGAAGAAAATTTACATAATTTCCAAATAAAAATTGAGACATTCGTTTGGTGAACGGCAACAATACGACCAACACCAACAAAAAAAAAAAAAACAGAAAAGACAGAACGAACATGCCACAAATAATATTGAAATTGGGTAGAGAATGCTGAAGCCTCGGGCAAGGATTGCAGGTTGATGGTGGAAACCAGTGGGATGTGGCAGAGGAAGGAGGCAGGGGAAAATATGTTATGACAGTGGGAAGTTGTACAAGTGGTGACGACGACGAGAGGAAGGAAGTTTGAAGTTAGCACAAAAAAAACTTGATGGAATTTGTTACAACTTGTTGACTTCATTAAAGTATTCACTTCAAAGGCAGCAGCAGTCATTTCGACACAGCCGTAGGAGGGTTAGTCGGATGGAAAATCTGTGTCAAAGGAATTGTATTTCCACTCGAAGAAGTCTGGACGGAAAAGGTCAATTAGTTGGAAGGATATTTGGGAAGTTACGGTAAAAAGTCGGGGAAAAGGAGATATCGGTCAGTGAAAATGAGAACTCGGCCTGTTCTGGTAACGACTTGATTATTCAGGTTTTCATTTTTTAACATTTTTGGTTATAGGATCTACGCTTACAAATGTAGAGTGAAGATAATGCTTTAAAAAAACTGAAGGACTATAAGGATAAATGGTTGATGAAAGACTCATAAAATTGAATATGGATTATTGAAATCCAAAGGATATATCTCAATTTGCTCATTATGTTCCTCTTTCTCTTTCACAGTGACTCCTAACCGTGGCCCTCGCATTACCGGCGGCCAACCTCGCTATCAAATCGGTGATATCGTCCGCGTCAATTGCACTTCGTCTGCGTCCAAACCGGTTTGCCATCTCAGTTGGCTTATAAATGGTGAACCGGCCAGTCGGCCATATCTACGATATTACAATAACAATGTGATAGGTAAGGAATATCTGGAGCAGGCGATATTGGGTCTGGAATTCAAAGTGAGATCATATCATTTCAAGAATGGTGATATGAAGCTAAAGGTAAGTAATGTTTCGCCGTACATAATGAGAGTCAAACAAATCAACTTCATCCCCTTACAGTGTGTGGCCAAAATATCATCGCTATATTTTCAAAGTCGAGAAGCCAGCGTGGAATCGGATCATCCGCACAAAGCGCCTGCCTTGGAATCGAGGGAGACAGTGGCAGCGAAATCAAGAGCTCATGGTATTTAACAAAGGATTGGAAATTTTATAGTTGGTTTTGTGGAGTAGTTGTTGTTTTTTTGCTGTGGAAATGGAAGTAGACTTTAAGTTAAGGAGGAGGAAGAACAGACATTTTTTAAGGACAAATATTAATGCTTAGAGAATAGAAAAATCTGGTAGATTTTTGGTGTTAGATTTTGCCAATGTTGAAAGAAAGTTCTTTGGTCCTCAAAGAACCACCTTCTGATATAGAGTCCACAAAATTGCAAACCAATTTCTAATGTTTCCAGCATTAAGCTTTCACAGATAATTTAAAACATCTAGGATGGGAAAGAACAATCTTGTAGGCCTAGACTTTAGTCTTTCCTTATTTGACTAAAAAAATATTTATCATTTTTTGGATAAAAATATGATTATTTATTTGAAAAAAATATATATATTCCAAAAATGTCTGTAGCCATTACTTTCTGAGATTTGATGGGCAAAAAGAAACTCAATTGTTCACACAAAAAATATTCACTACTTGAAAAAATCCACTCATGTGGAAACTTTAAACCCCATCAATATTGAAGACTAACGAAGCCTTTCAGGCTTATGATGGTTATCCATCTTCATCTTAATTTTTATAATTTTTACAGGACATCACCAACAACGCCTTGTTCTTTCGTATAGTGACCTACTTTGTCTGGCAACAATTTACAATATTTAGATTTATTTACTCAGACGGCCAATTCACCAAAATGAAGATATTACTTCTTATTATACTGTCGGACAGTCTGAAGCTATAGGTGAGTTAATTGGCATTTTTTAGTTTTTAAGCTTCTCATCCTGTTGGCCCTTTCCTTCTGTAAACTAAACTTTCCTAAAAAGTGTATAAAACACCCATTTTTTTCTGAATTAATTAATGAATTAATAGAGCCTTGAAAGCACTATAAATATGTAGTTCTTATTATTGTCTTCAAATAAATCATTGGTCGTATTAGAAGACGTTTAGATTATTTTTGTGGTTTTTCAAAGTGATAACAAAAAACTCAATCTTTAAAACTATTTGTAAAAGGTGTTATGATAAATAAATAGATGGAATCAGTGCATTTTCAATGAGACGTAAATCTCTTTTAATATTTAATATTGTTTGTTTGTTCCGCAATCACGTGTAAACGGCTGAACCGATGCTGTTGAAATTTTCAGTACAGATAGATGCAGGTCTGGAAGGAACTATAGGCTATAGAATTTTTAAAAATTTGCTCTGTGGGCGGAGGGGGCGTTTTTGATAGCTAGAAGGCTGACCACGAGAAAGATAAATTTGATGCCGAAATTTGGATTTTCATTTTGTGGGCGGAGTGGGCGTGGCAAAAGTGTTCTTTGAGCTAGAAGGCTGAAAATTGGAATGTATATATTACTGACCACGATAAAGATCAATTTGATGTCGAAATTTGGATTTTCTTTTCGTGGGCGGATTGGGCGTGGCAAAAATGTTTTTGAGAGCTAGAAGGCTGAAAATTGGTACATAGATATTACTGACCACGAGAAAGATAAATATGATGCTGGATTTTGAATTTTCGTTTGGGGTCAGTGGGGCGTTGCAAAAGCGTCTTTTAGCTAGAAGGCTGAAAATTGGTACATAGATATTACTGACCACGAGAATGATAAATAAGATACCGAAATTTTATATTTTCGTTTATTGGGCGTGGCAACAGTGTTTTTTAAGGTAGAATGCTGAAAATTGGAACGTATATATTACTGGCAACAAGAAAGACAAATATGATGCCGGATTTTGAATTTTCGTTTCGTGGGCTGAGGGGGAGTGACAAACGTGTTTGTTTAGCTAGAAGGCTGACAATTGGAACGTATATATTACTGACCAATATGAACCTGATTTTAATTTTACCATTTGTTTTTTTTTTTGCCTGGCTAAGCGGGCGGGGTTCAGCTAGTGATTAATATCGGAAGAAAACTGATTCAATTTCTGTGACAATAGTTTAATACAAATAATGGTTTCTCCAAGCTAAAATTTTCAAATTCTTGAACTATGGGGTGTCAATTTCCCTCTGTTGTTCATCATTAGACATCATTCGAAAAGTATTTATTGCAGCTCTTTAGTTTCAAAGTTTTCAGTTGTCACTATGATAAACCGTAAAAGATTACACTAGACATCCAAAAATTCAAGCAATAAGTTAATCTAAGACAAGTCAACTAATTTCAATTTAAAGTGCTGTCAAGGGTCTATTGATTCGGAACACAATACATTACTTAGGAAAAACAGGATTTTTCGGGTTTTTTATGGAGTGTTTAGCTCACAGACGGCTTGTTCTAGGAAATAACTACAGAGTTTTCCAACAAGAGGTTTTATTTTGGTATTCAAAGAAAAATTTAATTTTTTGAGATAAATGATCGGGTGTTCAGAATAAAGAGGAAGGTATGCCGTTAATAATGAAAAACAAGTAAGGAAAGGCTAAAGTCGGGCGGGGCCGACTCTATGATATACTCCACTTTCTATCCGAATACAATTCAATTCGGTGAAAAAGTGAAAACGGGAAGGTTTTTTGTATCCTGTAAATGTATGTGTTTGACAAAAAATGTTAAATGTTAAAGGGAGGTGAAAAATAAAATGTATAGTTTGGCCAAAACCGGTTAATCTTTTGGGCTATATTTAAATCTGAACCGATCTTACCCACTTTCACCACAGTTTTGTTTCGTTGGACTATAAGCTGTTGTGCCAATTTTAAAGAAAATCGGGTATAATATTGGGTTTCTAGAGCGGAAAATGTCAAATCGGGAGCGATATTTGTATGGAGCTATATCTAAATCTGAACCAATCTTACCAAATTTCTGCATATGTGTTTCTAGTTGGATTATAAGATGTTGTGCCAAATTTAAAGAAAATCGAGTACAATACGTGGTTTCTAGAGCGGAAAATGTCAAATCGGGAGCGTCATTTGTATGGGGGCTATATCTAAATCTGATCCGATCACACCCAATTTCTGCATAGGAGTTTTTAGATGGATTATAAGATGTTGTTGCAAATTTAAAGAAAATCGAGTACAATATTTGGTTTCTAGAGCGGAAAATGTCAAATCGGGAGCGACACTTAAGATCGGACTATAATTGCGACCTGTAATTTGATTACAACAATAGATGGACAGATGGACAGACGGACATTGGTAAATCGACTCAGAAAGTGATTCTAAGCCGATCTATATAATAAACGATGGGTCTAACTTGTTTCCTTTTGGGTGTTACAAACAAATGCACAAAGACATAATACTCTCGTGGAGTGTATAACAACATCAGCCAAATGGCCACCACGACCACACATACATGACCATAAGCTTTCATTGAAATTTTCCATAACCAAATCCCAAAGTTGCTGCCCTATGTCCTCGATAGGCTCACTAATTCTATCTTTGAGGTCTTGAATCGACGCTGGGCTGTTGGCGTAGACCTTATCTTTCACGTGGCCTCAAAGGAAGAAGTTGCAAGGTGTTAAATCACAAGATCTCGGTGGCCAATTGTGATCACCTCTTCGAGATATAACACGGTCCGGAAACATGGGTTTGCCGAGCCCCAGATGCGACAATTTTGCTTGTTGACGAAGCCACCGAGGTGGAAATGGGCCTCATCAGTCAAGATGATTTTAATAATTTCAATGCGTTGTTGAAGCTAGTATTGTTCCATTTTTTGTAATGGCGTAGTTTCTACTTGTCAAATGTCAAAGAATAAAAGCTTTAAAAGTGACAGCTACCGAAATACCGGGTGATTCAAAATAACACCTCTTGTTGGAAAAGCCTGTATTTTGTAAATCGTCGTTAAACCATGCAGTCTTTACTTCCGTGGGGTGACTAATGTTCAGGGCTTTAAGCATTTTTTTATAGAAAGTCGAGGAGAATTCTGCTATAGAACATCTTCGTCACATCTCTTTTTATGTTGTCACAATTTGTCCTATAAAACAATATATAAGCACTAATTCTGATATGTCAAAAATATTTATTCTCAAAGTATTTGTATACACTCCATGAGAGTCTTTGTGCATTTGTTTGTAACACCCAAAAGGAAGGGATACAGACCCATTGTTAATCATACCGATCGACTTAGAATCACTTTTTGGATCGATTTAGCCATGTCCGTCTGTCTGTGTTTCTGTCCATATATTCTCGTAATCACGATACAGGTCGCAATTGTAGCCAGAACCAAAGGAAACTTTGCATAACGAAGGCAAGGACGAACGCTATTTAACGCCATCACTCCCGATTTGACTTTGACTTTCACTCTAGATACCACATATTTAAACAGATTTTCTTCAAAACATCTTATAGTTCAACATGCGGTAAAAATGTGTTAGATCGGTTCAGATTTATATATAGCTCCCATACAAATTTCGCTCCCGATTTGACTTTTTCAGCTCCAGAAACCACATATTGTATCAGATTCTCTTCAGATTTGGCAAAAAAATCTTATATTCAAACTAGGAAGACCTATGGTGATAATAGGTCAGATCGGTTCAGATTTACATATAGCTTCCATACAAAATTCGCTCCCAATTTGACTTTTTACGCTCTAGAATCCACATACTTTAAGAGAGTTTCTTCAAAATTGGCAAAACACCTTATATTTCAACTGGCAACGCCTGTGGTGAAAATGTGTTAGATCGATTCAGATTTATATATAGCTCCCATACAGATTTCGCTACCGATTTGACTTTTTCAGCTCCAGAAACCACATATTGAATCAGATTGTCTTCAGATTTGGCAAAAAATCTTATATTTAAACTAGGAAAACCTATGGTGATAATGGGTCAGATCGGTTCAGATTTACATATAGCTTCCATACAAATTTCGCTCCCAATATGACTTTTACGCTCTAGAATCCACATATTTTAGGAGAGTTTCTTCAAAATTGGCAAAACACCTTATAATTCAACTGGCAACACCTGTGGTGAAAATGTGTTAGATCGATTCAGATTTATATATAGCTCCTATACAAATTTCGCTCCCGATTTGACTTTTTCAGCTCCAGAAACTACATATTGTATAAGATTGTCTTCACATTTGGCAAAAAATCTTATATTTAAACTAGGAAGACCTATGGTGATAATGGGTCAGATCGGTTCAGATTTATATATAGATCCCATACAAATTTCGCTCCCAAATTTTTCCGCTCTAAAATCTACAAATTTTAACAGATTTTCTTCAAAATTGGCAAAATATCTTATATTTCAACCAGAAACATCCATGGTGAGAATGGGTCAGATCGGTTCAGATTTACATATAGCTCCCATACAAATTTCGCTCCCCATTTGAATTTTCCCGCCCCAGAAACCGCGTATGTTCACCGAATTTTTTCAAATTGAGCATAACACGTTATACTTGAACTGGAAGAACTTATTGTGTAAGTTTGTCACTTCATTTCATGTTTGGATATAGCCCCGATACAAATATTCTTCTCGATTTGACAAATTGGACAAGGTCATATTAGCCTATGATTAGGAATCATACAAAAATTCTACCCGTTTTTACTTTTTTACCGAATTGAATTGTATTCGGATAGATAGTGGAGTGTACCAGCCGACTGAAGCCTTTCCTTACTTGTTTTTTTGATATTTTAAAGCTTTTCCAGTCTCACCCATTACATTCTTAAGAACTCCCACAATTTCCCCTTTCGATTCGATTTACACCATCATCTAGCTGTCGCAACTTAGTTTCCTTCTACTTTTTTGCAATTCCTGTTATCACTTTGCAAAATCGCCTGCGTTTCCAATGTTCTAGAAACATTTCCATCAATGAATGACACAAAAAAAACAGAACAGCAGCAACAACAACTACCACTCCACTCCATCATAACTAGGACACATATGAACATTTCCTTTTTGCCAGTCGTCATCATTTTGTTTTTTGCCCCCTCCCCCCCTACACTACGTATGTACATACAAACGTTAATATGCCTTTCGTTTTGTTTGCCATTTTACAGGCGCCTCAAGCAGCGGAAGTATACATCATTTGAATGGTATGCCGGTTAATTACTTGATAACTTTATTATGCTGTCTTAGCCTTTTAACGGCAGCAACGGCAACAGCAGCAACAACAACATCAATACCTACAACAGCAGTCGCAGCAGCAACAACAACATCGCGAAGGACAATAAAGCCAAGAAAAACAACAAGCTCAGCTAGCTGGAACAGCAGCAGCAGTAGCAGTTCTAGAAGCGCATACAATCTAATATCACATATTGTATTTAGATAACTATGTTAATTATTAAGGTCATTCTAAATGAAAAAAAAAAAACAAAAAGAACCCACTGTACTATATGGAATACTAACTTATCTATAAACAAACATACATACAGCCATACCAATGTATGATATGTGTACATGTATATGTCAATGTGTGAGTGAACGACTGAGTGTGTGTGAAAATGGGTACATGTGAGTGTGTGTGGGTTTAATGAATGTATATGTAAATGTGTTATGAATACTACTTCGCTGTTACTTATTAATGATGTAAAATTCAATTTTGAACAGAAGAAAAAAGCTAAAAAGGATGAACAAGACAAATTGATGCATATGAGACATTGCGCAAGAGATTTAACTGGAAAGAGGAGATTGAAATTGGTCTTTAAGATAAAATTTAAAACAAATACATAATGCAATATTTGTTCGTCTCTGAGAAAGATAATGCATTTTAATGTTAAATGGTCACAAATGAAATAAATTTTAATTTTAAATATGTACAACATATTTTTCAAAGGCAAAACATTATGTTTGTTCAACATTATGTTCTCCTTTAACACTAAGCTACTAAACAAATGAACATTTTGCTTTGGAGAACTTAAGAATTTATTTTTTTGTGCATACTGATTTATAAAGTCATTTTTATTTTTTTCCAAAATTCCATTTTTTCTAAGGTATATTAAACATTTGTACTCTCACTTTTACACTTTTTTCACTTTTACAAGACTTTTTATACATGAAACTAGGTCTCAGTTTTTCGTTTGGTGATCTTTTCTCCTTTTTACAGGACTTTTAATTTCAAAGGGTTATTTTTTAAAAGCTATAGGAAAGTTTTTCAAAAAAAAAAACACATAAAATTCAGAAAAATGCATGAATTCTTTATTTGAATCGATAGTACGGTCCATATAATTTAATGTTTGAAGATTATTTCATGCAAATGTTGACCTTGACTGCGCCTCAAATGGTCCATCCGCTTAGTCCAATTTTGGCATTTCCACGTTTTTGAGTAACAGAGGCCCAGTTGCTGCGAACGGCGACGAATCGATAATTGATGGTCATCATTAACACTGGCCGATACAGCTGTGATATTTTCTTCAGTTCGCACTCTACGTAAGCGTGAGTCGATTAAACTGACCATAAAATGAAAGCGCGCGATGAACTTTCTTAACAGAGAACGCATTTTGATACTAAAATTCAATAATTTGCATGCGTTGTTCGTTTGTAAGATTATAGACCAAACTGAAGATGTTTGACAGTGAAACATAACACGAAACGTGCGTCAGCTGTTTAAACCAGTGTTGCCAAAAAGATAATAGCTAAAAAATCACCCTTTATAAGATGCCCTGCCGAATTAAGGTTATGTGGTTTCTCCAAACCTCAAATCCAGAGCGAAATTTGTATGGGAGCTATAACTAAATTTGAACCTATTTAACACATTTTTGTCACAGAGGTTTCTAGTTAAAATATGATCAAAATCGGTTAATGATGACCATCAATCATCGATTCGTCGCCGTTCGCAGCAATTGGGCCTCTGTTACTCAAAAACGTGGAAATGCCAAAATTGGACTAAGCGGATGGACCATTTGAGGCGCAGTCAAGGTCAACATTTGCATGGAATAATCTTCAAACATTATAAAGAGTGATTTTTTTGAGGTTAGGATTTTCATGCATTAGTATTTGACAGATCACGTGGGATTTCAGACATGGTGTCAAAGAGAATGATGCTCAGTATGCTTTGACATTTCATCATGAATCGTCTTACAAACGAACAACGCTAGCAAATTATTGAATTTTATTATCAAAATGCGTGCTCTGTTAAGAAAGTTCATTGCGCGCTTCCATTTTATGGTCAGTTTAATCGACCCACTGAAGCGGCTATTCGGGCTATTGTGACTAAATTTCGCACCAAATTTACATTGTTGGACATTAAACCACCAACACGCTTACGTAGAGTGCGAACTGAAGAAAATATCGCAGCTGTATCGGCCAGTGTTAATGATGACCACCAATTTTCGATTCGTCGCCGTTCGCACCAATTGGGTCTCTGTTACTCAAAAACGTGGAAATGCCAAAATTGGACTAAGCGGATGGACCACCTAAGACGCAGCCGCGGTCAACATTTAAATGAAATTATCTTCAAAAAGTAAAAGTCATGGACCAATCTAACGTTTCAAATAAAGAACCAATGAGATTTTGCAAATTTTATGCGTTTTTTTAAAAAAAAAAGTTATAAAGCACTTAAAAAATCACCCTTTACTACTACTACCGTACTATCGATTCAAATAAAGATTTCTGACTTTTAAGTGTTTTTTAAATACTTTCCTATAGCTTTTAAAAAATCACCATTTACACTAGAAACATCTTTGGTAACAGTGGATGAGATCGGTTCAGATTTATATATAGCTCCCAGACAAATATCGTTCACATTTTCAGCGAATTGAAATGTAGTGGAGTAGAAAGTGTAGGGTATCATATAGTCGGCCCGACCGACTTTAGCCTTTCCTTAATTGTTTTTTAATTTTCTATGTAATTATTAATTCTACGCAATATAACCCGAATTTCAGTTCCTACTTTATGTCGTTTGATCGCCACCATCCTTATCCCATTTTATATTATTATCTTTATTTATTTTGGAATAAAATTAGACTATAATAAGAAAAACTTCATGTGGACCGATTTCGCCCATTTTCAATCTCAAACGTTTCACAACCATTATATATATGGAAAATTTAATCTCCTTAGTTCATTCCGTTCGGAAGTTGGAGTTCTTTCAACAGACGGACATGGCTAGATCGTCTTACAATTTTACTATTATCTAAAATATATAAAACTTTAAATTAGAATCGGCTAAAAAAAATTCTGGTTTTATTGGAAATGTTGAACTTTGTCATAACAGAACATAATATCATTCATATGACTACCAGGACTCACTATTTTGGAAGTAAGTTTTTAATATATCCCAATTTTGTTCGTCCGTATTTTGGAATTTCAAACATAAACCTTAAAATAAAAATAAAAAATACTTTATTACTTGGTGTGATTTTTTAAACGCAATTAAAGAATCATCTCCATATAGAGGCCGGGCTTGATGTTGAAAAGTCGCTGCGAAGCCACTTGAAAAGACTTTTGACATGGTCGAAATCATGATTGTGGTAGTCTGCAGCCAAGTAATAAATGTCAATATGCCATTTGTAAATAAATTTGCATTCTATTGAATATAGATGCAAAATGGTCTTGAGCCAGGACAATATCCCAGTTCAAATAAAAATAAACTTGAATGTTTTTCTACCTTTCAAAATTAATGTAATCGGTAGTTCAAATTTAAAATTTTTAACGGCCCAACCTATACTATAAATAACCTAAGGGATATTGTCCTGGCTAAATATAAAATAATGTACCCTACTATTTTTATATTTAGCCCGGGCAATATCCCAGTTTCAAATGGAAACTTAAAATTTAGAACAAAATAAAAATGGTCCACAAATGACTTTCGATCTATAATACATTAAAAATTTTCTCACGACCTTTGGAAATATTTAAAAAGATTAATTAAAAGAATACCTAGATGACCACAGCTCGATTTCCTTTTCTTTTATGACATTACCATAATGAGACTAAAAATATTTAAAGATTCATTGATAGGGAACCTATGTGTTTAGTTCCACATTTAAGCATTTTTTTGAGTAGATTTGATTAAATAAAACATAACACTTGTGAGAAATCCTATCATATCAGATTCTAGAATAAATTCAGTAAACCTTGTGGATGACTGAATCATCGTTAGCTTCGCCTTAAATGCCTGTAACGCCATATTTAATGGGCTTTGAATAACCCGTGAATCTTTTTAAAGATATTGACCGAAAGAAATATTATGTTTTGCTTACAAATAGCAGTTTTCAATCGAAAGTTTCTCGATTATAAAAACTGTAATTACCCCACCAGTCGTAAAAAATTGAATTGAAATGTTAATATAAATGGGTGTTCAAATCAGGTTCCGTGCAGATGATGCGCACTTTTTGAGTGAAGATTTGAATTCAAACCAAAAATTCATATTTATGAAAAGGTCGTTTATGCTTTGTAAATAACGGGTGATTCATCGAGGGCTTTGCTTTATAATGTAACATAAAAGACATAAATTTGAAAGTGAACTTAAAAGTAGTATTATCAGTTTAAAGGGCAATTGATGGCATATACTTTTTGGAAATTATATCATGTAAATGTTCTGATGTGGTTCATTTGGAATGTCTAATTTCGTGCATTGCGACTGGAGAGCCCTTTCACTTAAAATAACACGCAATCAGACACACCAACTACTGTATACTATTTTGATATAGCCGCTATACTAAACAAATTTAACCTAACAAAACTCCACGATACACCAGTTAAATCCCATACGCAATGACCCATATGAAAAGCAAGAGAGAACTGAACACAATGAAAAAAAAAATAAAAATAAAAAACTTTCTAAAAGTTTGCCAAGACGTGAGTGAATATCTTTAAACAAAAACTAAATAAAAATGGGAAACACAATGCAGAATACACACTTAGGATAATTTAAGTCTCCCGCAACATAAGAATTTGTAAAAAAAAACATATGAAAATACATTTGGTTATCTTCGCATATTCAATCGCATCTTCAAAAGGAACTCATACATTTCATTAAAGAAAACAAACCAAACATATCCTCTGCCAAACAAACAAACATACCAAAAAAAAATCACACAATGATATACTTTAATGAATTACAAAAATATATGTATGAAACTGAGCATTTTTTAAAATTTTGTAAATACTGTTTGTATCTTAAACTCATTAGTTCTACGTTTTTTTCTTTCTATACAAACTGACATACAGAGATATACAGACATACATTCATTCAAAAAAAAGTTTTGTAAGATTTTAAGGCTATAATCATAAGTTTAGTTATATATTAGTACATATATATCTCTTAAGATCCTAATATAATTCTTTAAACACAAAAAACCAGAACCTTAACAAAGTATGAAAGAGTTTATAGTTTTTAGTAGATAACAAGAAAAGATAAGTAATGCAAAAGCAGTCTAAAAAGATCAAGGGCAAATAAATAAGCAAAGTGTTCAATGCAAAACAAGTAGGAACAACAATTGGTGTGTTTTATTGGCAAGCAAGCGGACTACCCGCTTGGCAGTAGTTGTTCAGTAAATTGTAAGGATTTTAGAATTTATAAAAAATGTTTCCGATTGCAAATAAGAGCTAACTATTTATTTTTAAAATTTCCTATGATAAAAATAATAATGATAGGAAAAATATGTATTTTTTGTTCTTAAAAACCTACTCTCTTGTTTCTGGTGTTATTATTGCAATCAAAAATATTTTTTGGAAAATTCCAAATTCCGTACAATTCATCAAACAAAGTTTGCTAAGCGGAAAATCTGCTGACTTGTAAATAACACTCTCCAAATGTTGACAATGCCATAAACCCCCTCTTATGTATAAGGCCTTGGTGGTGTGCATTAAGATCAAGAAGGCGAAAAGGCCAGATGTGTAAATTTCCAACAATACTGAAAAATTAAATCAATATTAGCGTTGTATTTCTTACAACTCGAATGGTCCCACAATACTAAAAAACGGCATGAGCATATTCATTTAAATGTAAATAAAAATTATTGAATATTTCAAGCAATATATGATTTGAACTGGGATATTGTCCTGGCAATCATTAGATTTTATTTCATATTTCAGTTAAGTAGCAAATGTGCAACGCCACTCCTTCTTCAGTATAAATTTTTCAATTGAAATTAACGGTTTTTATATATATTTTACCAAACTATTCTCTGTTAGAATTACTTCTTAACATAAAGTTCTTAACATTCGAACAGTTATAGTATAACAGAAACAAAAATATGTAACGACATCTGCGGTGAATAGCTAGAAGAAACATCATACCCTACTTTAAACAGATAAATGCAACTACTAGTCACATGGTGGCGCACAAGTGGAACACTCTGTTATACCTACAACTACATCTACTGGTCACCAGATGGCGCATAAGTGGAATAAGTTAGTGTTATAGCAATGTTACGAAGTTATAGCATTGTGCTATAAACTGTTAGTACGGAATGTTAAGGTAACAGTTAGACTATGAAATACGTACATACATAGCACTATAGAAATATAAATAACATTTTCTGGTGCAGTATGTGTAGCTTGATGTAGGTTTACCACAAGAATTGAATAAGTCCATTTTGTTAAACTGATGTAAGGGATTATTAGCTTTTGTGTTGTTAGTTTAGTGATCGATTGATTGATTATATCCTCACTCTACAGAGTAGCATTGTATATATCATTTGGGACAGACAAAAAGTGTAACGCTTTGAAGGAGTACCACTATGTTAAATTAAAACCACTATAACTTCCACACGGATATTCGGATTCCGCTATATTTTGGTATTTGAAAAAGATTCTAAAGGGTGATTTGTTAGCTATTATCTTTTTGGCTGTTTCTGGTTTAAACAGCTGACGCACGTTTTGTGTTTTGTTTCACTGTAAAAAATCACCCTTTAGTACCCATAGACAAATCGTTATATCACTCCGAATTCAATTGTAGCGGGGTAGAAAGTGGATGGTATAATATACTCGGCCCTGCCCGACTATAGCCTTTTCTTACTCATTCATTTTTAAAGCTTGCTAATAGTAATATTCTCGAAAGTGTGTTGCTTTGTTCCAACAAATTTTCGTTAGTTGTTATATTTTTTTCGAGTGGCGAACACATAATTACAAAAATCTTATATACAAGATTTTAACTAAATCTAATTTATTATAGATTTACGACTCGATATATATAAATGAATGATATATAAATATATTCCTATTCCCCTAGTTCGTATGCTTTGGAAGATAAAATGAGTAATTTTTGATATTTTTAAAATATGTTTTGTGTGGGAGGTACCACCCTCCTCTGTTCTATCATGACCTAGTATATCCAGGAACCATGCTCTGTCCAGAAGTTATATACAGTAAAATTTTCAGGCGAATCGGTCCACCGGTTTGGCGTCCTATAGAAACATAAAGACACACATTGATTTTTGTATATATAGATAGATAGTTTATGAGCATTGTCTTAGGAGATTCTATTTAAAAAAATATCTATTGTGATTCAATATTATTTGCTTTTGTCCAATATATTTGAATAAATTGATTTTATCTTCTAAACGATAAGCTTGCAACAAAAATATATTTTCTTCTCATCTTCAGAGGACCGATATTACATTATACACAAACATTCAGGTGTTTCGGTCACCATAAAATGTATTCGACGCGGAAAGAGTAAATTTAGCAATTTTTAAAGTGTATATTTTTGTAAATAAGAGACATTGAGCTTCTTTAAATACGTATTCACTTTAAGTTTATTTCTGGTAAAATCCAATTTACTGATCCGTAGATCTTGAAAGGTTCGTAAATGGAACGTAATCTACAGTGATATGATAATCGGTAGTGATATGAAATTTATAGGGCGGGCAAATGTATTTTATGGAACAACATTTAAAAGGGAACTATGTCAAAACGTGGACCTATGTGGTGTACTTGCATTCTAGATTTTGGCACTTCAAATATAAGCTGTTGTGCCGAGATTAAAAAATAGAGATTTTTTCCAAAACTAAAATTCAGTTTTTTTTTAAAGTAACTTGGTCCTTTCTTGTTTTTGATGTATTCGTTCTTTGTCACTATATATGACTGAACATGAATTTGTATCCGTGTTCGAGAGAATTTTTGTTGCCCCAAAGCCATTGATAAGAACACTGGCAGATTCGAAGCGGCCGTTTGCTGTGGTGTATCTGCTTTGCATCAATGTTTTGTTGTAGTTTCTATTTTTCAGTCATATATAATGATAAGGAGCGAAAAATAAAACAAACAAAGAAAAAACATGAAAGTGGATGATACCCAAATTAACCTATGACTTCCATGCGCAGGTACATTTGCCGTTTTCAAAGAAGGCGCCTGCAAAATATAATTGGTGTAAACTCGAAGTAATTCCCATTATTGCCAATGTGACAACTGTTTAAGAACTTTGATTTGTGTTTGGATTTTAGACTCTGCCAATCAATTATCAGTTTGGTTTTATTTTTTATTCGATAAAAACCAACAATTCCCCTGAACATTTTTTCTTAATGCCTTTTAAGCCAAATATAGATTAGTTCCTCAGTTCAAAGTGATTGTCACGGTTTTCAAAATATACATTTATCTACTTTAATAGTTAATATTTTAATATTTAATATTACCAAAATATTCATAAATTTTCATTAAAATCGGAAGACCTTTGGACATTTTGCATTGCTGAAATTTACAGAGAATACATGTAGCAATATATGCCCAAAAAAATAAAATAGGGGTTTTAAAAAATTAAATTTCAATAAATTTCGTTATGAAAAGAAATAATGAAAAAAGTAGTGCTTCTACATTTTCATCGGATTATTTTTAAAAATTTAATTCAATATTTTTTAGAAAAGAATATAAAAAAATTAATTTTAATTTGTTCCCTAAAAACCAACCATTCTCTGGCAAAAAAAAAAAAAACAAATTGTCTCAATATATTTAACAGAACAAATATTATGAAAAAAGTATTGCTGGGTAATTATACCTGCATATACACATACTTACATATGCAACTCAATGATATGCTTGTAAGATGGCATATGTACTTTATTACTTGGTGCGATTTTTTAAACGCAAATTCGACAAGTGAGTTGTGCTTCTCGTTCGTTTGTGAGAATCATTTCCTTATAGAGGCCGGG
This sequence comes from Polietes domitor, assembly GCA_947397865.1. Lineage (NCBI taxonomy): Eukaryota > Metazoa > Arthropoda > Insecta > Diptera > Muscidae > Polietes > Polietes domitor. The sequence goes on along the minus strand of OX377619.1, from coordinate 19,626,525 downwards.
TTGGATGTTGAAAAGTCGCTGCGAAGCCACTTGAAAAGACTATTGACATGGTCGAAATCATGATCGTGGTAGTCTGCAGCCAAGTAATAAATGTCACCATGCCATTTGTAAATCAATTTGCATTCTATTAAATATAGAAGCAAAATGGTCTTGAGCCAGGACAATATCCCAGCTCAAATCGAAAAAAATTAACTTTACAAGGCAAACAATGCTAAAATAATATCTTGCAATACCAATGTAATATTTTACAATACTAAACGCGTATATCAATATTGGAAGACTTTGGAAAATTGTCGTTGAAATTCCTCAAAAATCTTGGCAGTGTTCGCAACCAATTGCAATGCTTTGCATTATTTTTTTGTCGTTTTTCCCAATTTTTAATTTTTTTGCAACAACCAACAACACAATCGATGGATATGACTGTTAGAATAAACCCTACACAATGTTACGGAGTTGCCACCGTTTCTAAAGTTTCCATGTTCTCTCTTCCGATACAAAAATAAATCTATATATATAAAAGAGTTGCGTTACTGACTGACTGACTGACTGACTGACTGACTTATCATTGACCAGCCCCCAGACCAAATGGCTGAAGCCAGGGTCATGAAATTTTCAGGGTAGTTCCCAAATATGACGTAGACGTCGACTAAGAAAGGGTTTTACGAAATTCGTACTTTTAGGGGATAAAATGGCCCAAAAAGGGATAAACATCGAACCTTCGTCCTGACTAAACGGCAGTAGCTATAAACATGAAATTCGGCGAGTTCCTTGCAATGACCATGCAGACGAGCTACAAATAGGGATTTTTCGAAATTTGTACTTTTAAGGGACGAGCGGGACAAAAAGGGATAAAAATGGTACCAACTACAGTATTACAGCTAGAAACGTGAAATTTGGTATGTAAATTCCTCTGACCATATAGTAACGAAGTAAAATTGGATTTTACGAAATTTGTACTTTTAAGGACGAGCGGGACAAAAAGGGATAAAAATGGTACCAACTATGGTATTACATCTAGAAATGTGAAATTTGGTATGTAAATTCCTCTGACCATATAGAAACGAAGTAAAATTGGATTTTTCGAAATTTGTACTTTTAAGGGACGAGCGGGACAAAAAGGGATAAAAATGGTACCAACTAAAGTATTACAGCTAGAAACGTGAAATTTGGTATGTAAATTCCTCTGACCATATAGAAACGAGGTAAAATTGGATTTTTCGAAATTTGTACTTTTAAGGACGAGCGGGACAAAAAGGGATAAAAATGGTACCAACTAAGGTATTACATCTAGAAACGTGAAATTTGGTATGTAAATTCCTCTGACCATATAGAAACGAGGTAAAATTGGATTTTTCGAAATTTGTACTTTTAAGGACGAGCGGGACAAAAAGAGATAAAAATGGTACCAACTAAGGTATTACATCTAGAAATGTGAAATTTGGTATGTAAGTTCCTCTGACTATATAGAAACGAAGTAAAATTGGATTTTTCGAAATTTGTACTTTTAAGGGACGAGCGGGACAAAAAGGGATAAAAATGGTACCAACTAAAGTATTACAGCTAGAAACGTGAAATTTGGTATGTAAATTCCTCTGACCATATAGAAACGAACTAAAATTGGATTTTTCGAAATTTGTACTTTTAAGGGACGAGCGGGACAAAAGGGGATACAAATGGTACCAACTAAAGTATTACAGCTAGAAACGTGAAATTTGGTATGTAAATTCCTCTGACCATATAGAAACGAAGTAAAATTGGATTTTTCGAAATTTGTACTTTTAAGGGACGAGCGGGACAAAAAGGGATAAAAATGGTACCAACTAAAGTATTACAGCTAGAAACGTGAAATTTGGTATGTGAATTCCTCTGACCATATAGAAACGAAGTAAAATTGGATTTTTCGAAATTTGTACTTTTAAGGGACGAGCGGGACAAAAAGGGATAAAAATGGTCCCAACTAAAGTATTACAGCTAGAAACGTGAAATTTGGTATGTGAATTCCTCTGACCATATAGAAACGAAGTAAAATTGGATTTTTCGAAATTTGTACTTTTAAGGGACGAGCGGGACAAAAAGGGATAAAAATGGTACCAACTAAAGTATTACAGCTAGAAACGTGAAATTTGGTATGTAAATTCCTCTGGCCATATAGAAACAAAGTAAAATTGGATTTTTCGAAATTCGTACTTTTAAGGGGGGAGCGGGACAAAAAGGGTACCAACTAAAGTATTACAGCTAGAATCGTGAAATTCGGTATGTAAATTCCTCTGACCATATAGAAACGAAGTAAAATTGGATTTCTCCAAATTTGTAGTTTTAAGTGGCGAGCGGGACAAAAAGGGATAAAACTTTTACCAATTTTACTATTACAGCTAGAATCGTGAAATTTAGTGTGTAAATTCCACTGATTTGATTTTTCGAAATTTGTACTTCTAAGGGGTGCGCGGGACGAAAAGGGATAAAAATGCTGTACAATCCTGTGTTACCAAATAAAGTACATATTTTTAGGGGAGCAAAAACACATGTTACCTATAGTGATTTTTCAAAATGTGTACTTTTTGGGAAAGATGTGCAAAAAGTTATAAACTGGCTGGCTGAATCTAGAAACATGACATCGAGGATATAAATGGTTGTAATTTTTTGTTCAAAACTTAGTAGAAAACTATACATACGAAGTTCTTCAGCTAAAATAGTGCATATCGACAAGCACATTCCTTTGACTGTGTGTGAGTACTAGCTAATAGGAGCTTACCAAATTACTATTTTAGATTTATCTATATCCACCAAAAGAAAATTAAATAAATACTATCCAAAAACAGAGACGGATAAAATTAACGAATAACTTGCTTTTTCGCGTGCGAAGCAGCGGGTACTGCTAGTTAACAAATAAAGTAGTTCCTTACTTATTCAACTTACACTCAAGTAGATCCATGGACATATTAATTTGCTCGTAAATTGCATACTACATGTCAATATCCATTTCAAAGCTGAGTGAAAAATTAGCAATGCTATTGAACGTGAGAAGAGGAGTTTCTACAACACTTTTTGAATCACTTTATTTTGTAGTTTAATAAAAATGAACTTGGTCCGTTCTGCCACTCAACCGCCGTTATGCAAATGCACAATGCCACAGCGTGTTAGTCCAGACTAATTTGCATACAATATCCATGGAAATTTCCCCAATTTGTAAAGCATATGTTAACGTTGTCCATTATGTTGTAATGTGAGTCACAAATTCAGTGCTACAAGTCGTCGTCTTTCCGTTAAAAGTAGTCCAAGTGTTTTCATAAACCGTCCAATTTTTGCATTTATGTTACAGAAAAATTAAAATTGAAACCTTTTGCTTATTTAGCTTAGCCCGAAGTAGACAAAAAACTAAAATGCCAAACATTGTGAATATGTAAGAAAGTACGAACGAACGAACGATTAAATAGTAGGCGAAATACACGATAGAAATAGTTCATGTTTTGCATAGTATTTCCACATAAGATGATTTGTTACAGACTAAGCTTTAATGTTAAGCAACTCATGAGTGTTGTATAATTGTCCTTTCTAGTTGTAAACAGCCGACAGACACACACACACTGACACCCACAAATATACGAACAACTGGAGACAGAAACCGAATTGTAGTAAAAAAAGAAAACAATTTCAAAGAAAAAAGTATGGAAAGAAAACAAAAGCTCTCGATTTAAATCTAACGGTTTTAGACTAATTACCTAATTACACAAATAAGCTTATACATAAAATATTAATTTTTGGGAAATCATTTTATTATTTATTTATTTATGAAAGAAAACCTTTTTTGTATAATAGTGTTAAATTTTACAAAAAATAATTAATAAAGAAAGAAATAATTTTAATTTAAAATAAATGCAAAGTGTTTTATTTTTTCCTGAATGTTGTTTAAGAACAAGGAGACAAAATCCCAAATGCCAATAAAATTATACTGTTATCTAGATACCTTTGTAAATATATAAGAAAGAGTTGTCGATATAGGAAAAGGCATACAGACACTGTGTGCATTTAAATTGTAGCCTACTAAAACTTATTTTTGACACATAAAATACTCGGATTTTTCAAAAATCTTACTTTTTGGGGTCACAATGGAAAAAGGGGATAAAAATAGTACCAACCAAACGACCGCAGCTAGAGACATGAAATTTGGAGTATACATTCCTTTGACTACGTAGACATGGAAAATAAAAGGTTGTTCCAAATTCGTACTTTTAAGGGATACAGTAGGTAAAGAGGGATAAAAATGGTACCAACCAAACGGTTACACTTAGAATAATGAAATTCTGATTGCGTAGACACGTAAACTAAACGGATTTTTCGGGTTAAAATGAAAAAAGGGGTACAAATAGTACAAACCAAATGACCGCAGCTAGAGTCTAGAAATTCGGAGTATACATTCCTCTGACTGCGTAGATACACAAAATAAAAAGTTTTTCCAAATTCGTACTTTTTCTTTTACGGCAAAAATTCGTTGAATCATGAAGTTAGGTTATGTACGTCTGATAATGGATTTTCAAAATTTGTACTATTGGAATTAAAATAGAATGAAAATACAACCAACTGTAGCACTCATTATCTACCTATATTTATTGTATTTAAGCTTTTTGAAAATATAAATATAAGAATATTTATTTTTTGAATTGACGTATTGGTAGCCTTGAATTATAAGCGTGGTTTGCAATAATTAAAATATTATATTTATTTATAAAATTACTTTTTCACTATTTGTATTTGTTTTGGTTTGGCTATATTAAAAAAATTCCTGTAATATTACTGCACTTCTACGAAAATCGGCATCCTCTGTGGAATGCAATCCATGGTGGAGGGTATACAAAGTTCGGCCCGGCCGAACTTAACGCCGTTTTTACTTGTTAATACCAAGTTTTATTTTAAAGAACTATTCTCAAATATACCTCCCTCACAAAAAGGAAATAAATAAATTTGTTGTCCATTTATTATTAGAAATATATTAAAAAAATATGCAGTCTTATTAATTAATTTCCTTTCTTCTTTAAAGTCACAAATAATCTTGTTAGGCCCTTTCCATATGTGTATGGTCAGCTTGTGACGTGAATTAGTACGATCTACTAATTAAAAATATACTAAACAGATGTCCTCTAATATTATTGCTATGCCCTGGGTTTGTAATGGCTTTGGTGATTTTATTTGGAGTATAATAATTCGATCCTATATTTATATACGTTCATAACCAAATTGTTTATGTGTTATAGATATTTGTTCCTTTACTTTACACAAATTTAAGAAGAAATACTACGTCTGATTTTCCAATTATAATTGACTTTAGAAATAGCAGAGATTCTTCAAATTCTAATAGGATATATAGAATGGGCCATTTAAAACTTTAAATTAGAATCGTTTATAAACAAGTAAAAAAGGCGTTAAGTTCGGCCGGGCCGATAATTTTATAAATAAATATAATATTATCATTATTTCAAACCATGCATGCAAGACTCCCAATAAATTTACGTATCGAACATAGTGCAAAATAACCTAACTTCACGATTCAACCAATTTTTGTCGTAAAAGAAGAAAGTACGAATTTAGAAAAATCTTTTTATTTTGTGTGTCTATGATTGGTACCATTTTTATCCCCTTTTTCCTATTTTACCCCCTTCAGAGTATGACTTTCTAACATCTCTTTATTTTATGTGTCTACGCAATTACAGGGATGTACAAACCGAATTTCATCATTCTAGCTGCAGTCGTTTAGTTGGTACCATTTCTATCCGTCTGTACTCATTGTATCCCTTGAAAGTGCGAGTTTGGAAAGAAACATTTATTTTTTGTGTATACGCAGTCAGAGGAATGTATACTCCGAGTTTCATGACTCTAGCTGCGGTCATTTGGTTGGTACTATTTTTATCCCCTTTTTCCATTTTAACCCCAAAAATTACGAATTTCAAAAAATCTATTTATTTTACGTGTCTACGCAATTAGAGAAATGTATACACCGAATTTCATTCTTCTAGGTGCAACCTTTTGGTGATACCATTTTTATCCCACGTACCATTTTACCCTTTAAAAGTACGAATTTGGAAAAAATACTTTTATATTATGTATCTACTCAATTAGAGGAATGTGCACACATTTCGCGTTTCTAGCTGTTGTCGTTTAATATGTACTATTTTTATCCCATGCATCACTTTATGGTACACGTTTTTGTTATAGGGGGAATGCGCATACCCAATACCAAGTAAGTACAAGCAGACATATTGAAAAAATATGCTAAAAAATATTAGGGGTTATTATGTGTATTTTTAGTCCTTGTGAAGGAAAAAATGTTCTCTTTGGGCCGATTTCGCCCACTTTCAATCCCCACCGATCTGCAACCATAAGACACATTTAGGAGAAATTTGAACCTCCTAGCTCATTTCATTCGGAAGTTAGTGTGTTTTCAACAGACAGACGGACAGACAGATAGACATGGGTAAATCGTCTTAGAATTTTACCACGACCCAGAATATATATACTTTATGGGGTCTCCGACGAATATTTCAAGGTGTTACAAACGGAATGACAAAGTGAATATACCCCCATCCTGGAGGTGGAGGGTATAAAAAAACCATAAAAAAAAATTGTGTTGATTTTTTGAATCTGCATGCCTTAATGTACATAACGAATATTTTGCTTCGGCTTGGACACAAACATGTTTCTTTTTTGTTGCATAGTGTTTTTAGGAACATGTATGTGAAGGGTGATAACTGTTATTTAAGATTGCATGCATCATTTTCTATAACATTATTCCTCAAACATAGCCAAAAATCAAGTTTTTTGAAAATGTTGTTTGTATGTATTGTTGGTCTGTTATGTTATTTGAAAATATTGTTTACGTATCTTAGAGCTAAATTCAAATACAGCGTATTCAATATTTCCAGGTTGATAGTTGACATGACCTGGGAAATATTAAGGCCATAATGGTGATTCCAAAAAGATGAAGATACAGCTTACACAGCTCGTCCAACTATGGCTTCTACGACATTTAATAACACTAGTCAACAGTCAAAATGTACTCGGGATGCGATAATTTTTTCTGTGTAGCTAACCTTGACATGAGCTCGAAAAACGCAATAAAAAAATTTTTTTTCGTTTGGTTTTTTTTTATTTTTTTTTTTTTAATTTTAAAAATTTTTTTTTGGTTAATTTGTTTCGTCCGGCATAACTCGGGAACCACTAGCCCGATTTAATTGAATTAAATTTTAAAAAATTTAAAATTACAATTCCCTTAATCTGTTAACAAAAATTACTTGGATTGGTATTGCATTCAAATCCTCGCGAACGTTTGCTCATTTTAACTATCGCGTTCGTCGACACTTGTTGAATGAGTAAAATCGATCAATGAAGACCTATTTATACTGTGTATTGTTTAGTATTTTACTGACAGGTACTTATAAATGGGTGTATATTTTTTTACGGTGGCTACATACCTGTTTCACCATGTGTGAGTCTTAAATTTTCCGAATAATGACCACCCTTAAATGTGGGTTGCATTTCTGTAAAAAAATCATACAGGTAGCCAACGGAAAACCCAAATAATTAAAAAAGTCCCCTTTCCTTTTTTCCTTTTAATTGTTCACGCACATTTATTAGCGTTTATTACTTTGCTTACGCAATCATAAAAATTAAATAACCCTTTGTTTATTCCGTTTTGTTAATTCTGAGAATAAAAAAAAGAAAAAACCTTACCATAGACAAAGTTGTGCATATGTCGAGCAAATTTTTGAAATTCATTCCTTTACTCAATTGCGAAAAAAAGCGAAACGCGTGCATCGATATTCATGATCTTTGTCTCATTTTGCTCATAGGTTATGTGACTTTACGTAAAAGTAATAAGATTTGACATTTTTTTTCATTTTGGATTTTTTATGGATTTTTTAAAAAAAAAAATTTTAAATCTTTAGGCAAAAAATAAGTTTTTTCCTTTATATATTCATTTTTAACTTGGAAACTGTTGCTTGTATAGGAAAACAATATATGAACAGATTAAGGGAATTGTAATTTTAAATTTTTTAAAATTTAATTCAATTAAATCGGGCTAGTAGTTCCCGAGTTATGCCGGACGAAACAAATTAACCAAAAAAAATTTAAAAATTAAAAAAAAAAAAAATAAAAAAAAAACCAAACGAAAAAAAATTTTTTATTGCGTTTTTCGAGCTCATGTCAAGGTTATCTACACAGAAAAAATTATCGCATCCGGAGTACATGAAATTTTTTTCATTTTGTTGAGTAGTGTAATCGAATAATATCGCGTATTTCTGATTTAAACTGACCAACGCGTTGGCCAGTTTTGACAGCTTCCGTTTTCTTTGGGACCTAAGATATAGGTCAATAAGCTAAGAACTATCCAACAACTTAAAATCAATATCCGTGAAAATGTGTGGTGAAATGAAGAAAAAGATCTTGTAGTTTCAACATACACATTTCTTGAATCGCTTATATCAAAATAAAGAAACAAACATTGATTTCAACTAAAGAGTGATTTTTTTGAGGTTAGGATTTTCATGCATTAGTATTTGACAGATCACGTGGGATTTCAGACATGGTGTCAAAGAGAAAGATGCTCAGTATGCTTTGACATTTCATCATGAATAGACTTACTAACGAGCAACGCTTGCAAATCATTGAAATTTATTACCAAAATCAGTGTTCGGTTCGAAATTTTTTATCGACAAATTTTGTTCAGCGATGAGGCTCATTTCTGGTTGAATGGCTACGTAAATAAACAAAATTGCCGCATTTGGAGTGAAGAGCAACCAGAAGCCGTTCAAGAACTGCCCATGCATCCCGAAAAATGCACTGTTTGGTGTGGTTTGTACGCTGGTGGAATCATTGGACCGTATTTTTTCAAAGATGCTGTTGGACGCAACGTTACGGTGAATGACGATCGCTATCGTTCGATGCTAACAAACTTTTTGTTGCCAAAAATGGAAGAACTGAACTTGGTTGACATGTGGTTTCAACAAGATGGCGCTACATGCCACACAGCTCGCGATTCTATGGCCATTTTGAGGGAAAACTTCGGAGAACAATTCATCTCAAGAAATGGACCGGTAAGTTGGCCACCAAGATCATGCGATTTGACGCCTTTAGACTATTTTTTGTGGGGCTACGTCAAGTCTAAAGTCTACAGAAATAAGCCAGCAACTATTCCAGCTTTGGAAGACAACATTTCCGAAGAAATTCGGGCTATTCCGGCCGAAATGCTCGAAAAAGTTGCCCAAAATTGGACTTTCCGAATGGACCACCTAAGACGCAGCCGCGGTCAACATTTAAATGAAATTATCTTCAAAAAGTAAATGTCATGGACCAATCTAACGTTTCAAATAAAGAACCGATGAGATTTTGCAAATTTTATGCGTTTTTTTTTTTTTTAAAGTTATCAAGCTCTTAAAAAATCACGCTTTATCTTCAGGTTATTAAAATAATTAATCAACTTAAGAAGGAGTAACAGTTTTGTTCCCCCGCCCATCTCTTTGCAAAATCATGTTAATGAATATCTACCCCATATTCTATCGCTGACGCTGACACTGAGACGGACTGTCAAAGAGAATATCTGTCTGTCGCACATCCTGAGATTTATATCATTTATTCTGAGATATTCCTTTGTTGGCATGTTCATCCTTAGAGTGTCCTAGAATCTTATGTTTATTATGTTGTTGGTAATTAGTTTTATATAAAGACATTTATACATCCTACGGTAAACAGAGGAATAATATTACCTTTACCAGGACCTCGACCGACACAAATACAAACAAACGCCAGCCTGTACGTACCAGAGACATGGCCTGTACGTCATGACGCTTGCCAACGTGCTGCTCATGCTGAAGGACCGGGGCAGGGCTAACGTTAAGCAGGAAATAGGGTTTTAATATGAATTCTACATAAGTTGTGAGACTAAACACATGCAAACACACTGGTCACATATACATGACACAAACGGACACGCACACACACACATATCCTTAATGTCGTTATATAGTGCAATTTTAACACATCAACGCACACACAAATGTGCGTTGATCAGATACTCAAAACAAACACACTCACAGGCTAACCTCTACAGGTAACCATGTTAACAAGTGTATATGGGTATATGTATGTGTGAGTGTACATGTGTGTTTGGTTAAGCACGTCAGACCGTTCTGGGTATTGGTCGGTGTTAGTGCAACAGATAAGATGAAGTTATTCCTAAGGACGATATACATATCAGAAGATGTACGTAGTCAGTACGTGTGTACTCCTCCATACAGACTCTAGATCCAGTTGACCATGTCTTCAAGACATTTAAGATACCCTGTATAAGAAGTCATGGGATATTGGGGAATTGGTGACGGTCCTTATTAAATTGGGACGATTTTGCCATACAATTGTCCCGGACAAAACGATTTAGGGGAATATATCCGCCTATCCCCAAAAATTATGTTAACTATGGCCATAGGACATAACCCCAACAGATATTTCCATGTTTCGCCTAGCCGAAGGCCAGCGACGTTCAATGTCAGTTCCAAAGGAAACAAGGCAAAAGTCTGACGAGGTCGACTATATGATACCTTTCAATGGGATAGAAGCATTACAATTGAATTTGGAAAGAAGAACGAGTTTTGTATGGCTCTGGATGTGGTCTATAAAGCGGAAAAAGTCAAATCGAGATGGGAGATATATCTAAATCTGAACCGATCTGACTCACTTTCACCACAGATGTATCTATTTGAAATAAAGGGTGATTTTTTAAAAGCTATAGGAAAGTTTTTCAAAAAAACACAAAAATTTCAGAAAAATGCATGAAATCTTTATTTGAATCGATAGTACGGTCCATATAATTTAATGTTTGAAGATTATTTCATGCAAATGTTGACCTTGACTGCGCCTTAAATGGTCCATCCGCTTAGTCCAATTTTGGCATTTCCACGTTTTTGAGTAACAGAGACCCAATTGCTGCGAACGGCGACGAATCGATAATTGATGGTCATCATTAACACTGGCCGATACAGCTGCGATATTTTCTTCAGTTCGTACTCTACGTAAGCGTGTTGGTGGTTTAATATCCAACAATGTAAATTTGGTGCGAAATTTAGTCAGAATAGCCCGAATAACCGCTTCAGTGGGTCGATTAAACTGACCATAAAATGGAAGCGCGCGATGAACTTTCTTAACAGAGCACGCATTTTGATAATAAAATTCAATAATTTGCAAGCGTTGTTCGTTTGCAAGGCGATTCATGTTAAATTATAGACCAAAACTGAAGATGTTTGACAGTGAAACAAAACACGAAACGTGCGTCAGCTGTTTAAACCAGTGGTGCCAAAAAGATAATAGCTATAAAATCACCCTTTGTAAGGTGCTGTGACAAAATTGATGAAAATTTGATAAAATATCTGATATCTAGAGCGGAAAAAGTAAAATTCGAAGGAAAATTTGTATGGAAATATATATAATTCTGAACCGATCTGGCCCACATTCACCACAGATGGTTCTAGTTAAAATATAAGATGTTGTGCCATATTACAAGAAAATCTGTTAAAATATATGGTCTCTAGAACGGTAAAAGTCAAATCGATAGCGAAATTTTTATGAGAGCCATATAGATATCTGAACCGATCTGTAACCATAGCTGTTTCTAGTTGGAATATAAGATGTTGTGGAAAATTTGAAGGAAATCGGTTAAATTATTTGGTTTCTAGAGCGGAAAATTTCAAATCCGAAATTTGTATGGTGGATATATATAAATCTGAAACGATCTGACCCACTTTCATCATAGGTGTTTGTAATAAATATGATGTGGCAAATTTTAAGAAAATCGACAAAAATATGTAGTCTCTAAAATGTGTGTTTTCCACACAATTTTCAATTGTAATTCAAAAGACATCACTTGAAATTCAAAAATTCCATTTGAAATGAAAAAATATCAATTCAAATTCAAAAAATCTATTCGTCTTTAGTAGGGTTTGCATCCCGGTATTTCTCGAGGGAAAAATCCCGGGAATTTTCAAATTTCCTGTTTCCCGTGTCCCGGGAAATTTGTACGGGATTTCCGCGGGAATTCAGCAGAAAGTAAATATATTTTCATTCTATAAAATATATATGCTAAATGGTCTTGAACCGTGAGAATATCCCAGTTCAAAACAAATTTTTATATCTTTATGAATAAATTTCTATAAGTTGTTCTCGTGATATGCTAGTATCTGTGGAGAAATATTACAGGGGTTATATACAATTTTACTAATAAATTAAAAAATATCCATACAATCAAATGTAACAACTATATATTCTAAAAATGACAATACAGCTGCCTCAAAATATAAATTTAAGTTTTCGAAGCTACAGGAAAAGGAACTGATAACTTAAGATTTATTGGCGATTAATAAACTTTCTTCAATAAAATTAGAAATAGACTATCTGATGAGTCTATAAATGCGTTGTCTGTTTTAATTTTTTTTATATTTCAAAAAAACCTCTTAATTTACAAAATATGCCTACAGATACAAGTTTTATTATTTTTTTATCCTTGGCAAAAGTTGATTCCCGTAAGTAATATATGAGAAAAGGAGGTGTGATGAATGAAGAGTGAAGTGAAAGATTGTGTTACCTCATATTTTAGTCCTTATTCCCATTTATTCTATTGAACCAGGAGGATTTCTCTACAAATCAGATGAGGGATATTTTTTATAAATCATTTAAAACTTTATTTTTGAATATTTGTTTATGTGAAATATAATAATTTACTTTATTAAATTACGAATGTTTTATTCGGAGTAGGGAAAAAATAAGTTTTTATATAGCAAACAATATGATGACGATTTCCCGTCCAGTCCCGGGAAATCGAAAAAATAATTCCCATTTCCCAGGAAATAAAAAGTACGGGAAAATGCAAACCCTAGTCGTTAGTAATTCACCATTTGAAATTCAGAAGACCTCATTTGAAATTTAAAAAGACGTAATTTGAAATACAAAACTCGTAATTTGAAATTCAAAAAAAGTCAAAAAAATTATTCCATTTGAAATTCAAAATTGTAAACAAAGCAAAATGTATATTAGGTGGGATAGTATTTATTTATCCCCTTCTGGTACTCCAATATACATTTGTATAAGCTTTGGTTAAAAACTGATATAAATAACATTAATAGAATATGTATGATTTTACCATTCCCTTCTAAATAAAACAAATAATAATAAATACCGTTATGTTATTAAATTATTGATAATAAGTTATGATAGAGTGATAAACTGATTTCAAAGCTGGTAAAAGTTATAAACTATATACGAAATTACGGAAAATCTACATCTTTATAAATATTAAATATTAAATACTTGAGAATATCCAAGTTTTCAGAAATAAATAAATGGTCTTTTTTACATTTTTGAATTTCAAATTACCAGCTTTGAATTACAAATGATGTCTTTTGAATTTCAAATGACGAGTTTCGAATTACAAATGATTTCTTCTGAATGGTGTTTTTTGAATTTGAACTGGAATTTTTGAATATCTAGTGATATTTTTATATACGCATTCCTCCAATAACTGAAAATAGCTTCATAAAGGTCATCTTATTCGTAGTGGGTGAATTGGGGTAAAAATGGATAAAAATGGTACCTATCAAACGACAACAGCTAGAAACACGAAATTTGGTGTGTACGTTCCTGTAATTGATTAGATATATAATATAAAAGTATTTTTTCAAAATTCGTACTTTTAAGGGGGTAAGCTGGGGATATGAGAGGGATCAAAATGGTACCAAAGAAACGGTTTCATCTAAAATAATGAAATAGGTGTATTGCTCTGATTGTGTAGACACGAAAAATAAAAAGGTTTTCCCAAATTCGTGCTTTCGTGGGATACAATGGGAACAGAGGGATAAAAATGGTACCAACTAAACGTATACATTCTTCTGATTGTGTAGACACGTAAAATAAACAGATTTTTCGAAGTTCGTACTTTTTGGGATTAAAATGAAAAAATGTATGTGTAAATAAATGAAGCCACTTGAAAAGACTTTTGACATGGTCGAAATCATGTTCGTGGTAGTCTGCAGCCAAGTAATAAATGTCACAATGTCATTTGTAAATAAAGTTGCGTTCTATTAAATGTAGAAGCAAAATGGTCTAGAGCCAGGACAATATCCCAGTTCAAATCAAATATTGATTACAGACCAAAAAAAAATTGCAAACGAAAAAACTAAAATATAAAATAAATAAATATAAAATATATTTATTTATAAAATTATGTTTTCAATATTTATACCCTACACCACAGGGTATAATGTATTTGTGCATTTGTTTGTAACACCCAAAAGGAAACGGTTTATTATACCGATCGATTTAGAATCACTTTTTGAGTCGATTTAGCGATGTCCGTCCGTCTGTCCATCTATTCTTGTAATCAAATCCAGGTCGCAATTGTGGTTAGAACTAAATGAAACTTTGCACAACGAAGTTTTATGAGATAAGGACGAACGCTATTTAATTTGAAGAAAATCGGTTTAGATTTAGATATAGCTCCCGATTTTACTTTTTTCGCTCTAGAAACCACATATTTCAACAGATTTTCTTCAAATTTAGCAATGCGTCATATATTTTAACTAGAAACAACTCTGATAAAAATGGGTCATATCGGTTCAGATTTATATATAGCTCCCACACAAATGTCTCCCCCGATTTGATTATTTACGCCCTAGAAACCACATATTTTAACAGATTTTCTTCAAAATTATCAAAACAACTTATATTTTAACTAGAAACAATTCTGGTAAAAATGGACCAGATCGTTTCAGATATATATATAGCTTCAATACAAATTTCGCCACTGAATTGATTATTTCCGGTCTAGAAATTGCATATTTGAACTGATTTGCTTAAAATTTGGCAAACCAGCTCATATTTCAACTACAAATATCCATGGCGAAAGTGGGTCAAATCGGTTCAGATTTATATATACCTCCCATATAAATGACTCCCCCTATCTAATTCTTTCCGCTCTAGAAACCACATATTTCATAGATTTCCATCAAATTTGGGAAAGCGTCTTATATTTCAGAAAACTTATGCTAAAAATTTGTCAGATCGGTTCAGATTTATATATCGCTCTCATTCAAAGTATGTGTTAAATTTTTTTACCCGGTTCAAATGTAACGACCTTTTTATATCCTACACCGCAGGGTATATTGACTAGGTGTAGGGTATCATATAGTCGGCCACGCCCGACTTTAACCTTCCTTACTTATTTTATTTGTTTTGGTTTGGCTATATTAAAAAATTGACATTTTCCTGTAATTTTACTGCACTTTTACGAAAATCGCATCTGTGGAATGCAATCCATGGTGGAGTGTATATATAAGTAACTCCGTTTTTCAAATAGTGTCTTTTGAATTACAATTTAAAATGGTGTATCTGTATAATAACGATATAATACCCTAGTGGAGGGTATACAAATCTTTAACGCAAGAAATGTGTACTCTACATATCCCGGCCGAAGGACGGCAACACAGGAAACCATTACTCTGCATAGCCGGCTTTGGACATACTGCAGAAGAGAAAGTCATTAATCCCACATGAAAACCGGCCATGAAAGTAGGAAACCTTTACTCTTTAGTCGACGATTATCGATATTGTCTTCGACATCTACATTATCCGTAATGTGCAGAAATCATAACTTAATCATTTGACATTTATCAAATGAAGAATCATGAGCATTGTGCCAAGACCGTTCTCTCAATATCGTTAAAGACATTTTAAGTTATAGATGTTGTTGGATACCATATTCCATAAATTAATTAAGAACAATTTCGTGTACGTCAATTATGCCAACTGGGTGTATGCGTAGAAGATACAAACCTCATACATATCCTCATTCTCAACCTCATCCATGTGTGTATTAATTCGTTTTTGCTCTTCACTATTTTATAACTTATAATGACATTTAGAATGATTCTTGGTTTGTTAAACCGGAAAATTTACCATTATTATGTTCGAAGAACTTTTGATGAATTCCGGAAAGTTCTGAGTTACAAAGAGCACAATGGGAGAGACGACTAATTCAGTTATAACAATTCTGGGTTTCCTGTCTCGTTATCATTGGCTGCAACATCCGGGAATTTCGGCTAGAAGTCAGTTTGAATATTTTATTGTTTTAAAAATATACCGAATGATATTTTCCAGAATTTTCTGCGAGCTTGGACTTTACGATTTTATAAGAACCTTCGTTAAGTGTGGAGGGTTCACAATCATATTGTATATGTGTATTCGTAAAGGATTAATTTCTAAAAAATTATTTATTAAAATTATTCTCTCATTATTCAAAAACTAAATCTAATTTTAGCATGACCAACTATTGCAAAACATAAGTTCGAAGCTATACACAATTCACATAAAAAATAAAGCGCTGGTCCGCTTACAATGAAAATGGAGGTAACATACGAAGCATTTTGAAACAGTTGTTTGAGCCATCATGCCTAATGTTACGACTTTTGACAAACAAACAATGAAATACATTCTCTGGCAGCACAAATACTTGCATTCCTATGGACTACTTGAACTTTATTCCTTGGCTAATTAAATGGAAAACATTTGCAATATTTTGGAGAGGTGATTATTGCAATTTTTACAACTCTGAAGTCTTACGAAAACCCATTTTAAGCAATCTCTCAGGCATTCACATAATGAAACATTCGATGGAAATAGAGTGATCAAACCCGAAACCGAAAACGGGGCCAACCGGTTTTTTCAACTGATATCAACGGTCGGTTTTTTATACACTCCACGAGAGTATTATGTCTTTGTGCATTTGTTTGTAGCACCCAAAAGGAAGCGAGCTAGACCCATCGTTTATTATACCGATCGACTTAGAATCACTTTTTGAATCGATTTAGCAATGTCCGTCTGTCCATCTATTGTTGTAATCAAATTACAGGTCGCAATTATAGTCCGATCTTAACAAAAATTGGAACAAGTAAGTTTTGTGGATGAAGGACGAACGCTATTTAATTTGAAGCATATCGGTTCAGATTTAGATATAGCCCCCATACAAAATTCCCTCCCGATTTGTCATTTTCCGCTCTAGAAACCACATAGTGTACCCGATTTTCTTTAACTTTGGCACAGCATCTTATAATCCAACTAGAAACACCTTTGCAGAAAGTGGGTAAGATCGGTTCAGATTTAGATATAGCCCCTATACAAATGTCGGTATAGATTTGACATTTTCCGCTCTAGAGACCACATATTGTACCCGATTTTCTTTAACAACTGAAGTACACCCTAATATTTAGAATATTTAAGCATTTTTTTAAATTTGTGCTTTAGCGTAAAAACACCAAAAAGTAAATACACGTTTTAGCGGGCGAAATGGCACAAAAAGGAATAAAAATTGTACCAATGATACGATAACAGCTAGAAACATGAGGGATTTTTTAAAATTCGTACTTTTAAGTAATACAATTTAAAAAGAGGGATAAAAAATGGTACCTACCTAACTGCTGAAATTGAAATTATGAAATTCGGTGTGTACTTTCATCTGAATGTGAAGATGCGAAATAAAAAGGTTTTTTGGAAATTTTTACTTCTAGCCGGAAAATGAGGTGAATGGGGATAAACCAAACCAAACGGCTGCAGCTATAATAATGAAAATCGGTGTTTACATTCATCTGACTCTTAAGATGCGAAATAAAAAGGATTTTGTCTAGTTTTGTACTTGGGGATACAAAATGGTACCAACTAAACGGCAGCAGGTATAATATTGAAATTCTCTGACTGCGATGGCGCGAATAATAAAGATATCTTCCGATATTCGCAACATCAGGATCTAAATGGAATTAAATTTGGATACCATCAAACGGTTGAAGCTAGAATCATGAAATTCATTATTTTCACTCGCCTGCCTACGTAGACGCGGAAAATAAGAGATAGGATTTTTTAGGATCGAAATGGAAAAAATAATAAACTGCAGTAACTAAAATTTTTGAAATTAGCTGTTTACATTTCTCCCTGAAAAATATTGGATCTTCAATATTAATACTTTTCCTATCAAAATGTTACAGATATTTAGGCTGTAGCTGGCATCAATAAATTGCAAATAGGGAAAATCGGGCTTGAGGGAAATTGTTTCTACCTTATAATATTTAGGGCTCATTTTTGAAGATTTCTGACTAATAATTATATTAATATTCATATATAGTAGAGGACTATATATATCTATTTATATAAAAATGAATCTGTGTTTGTATGTTTGTTTGTTATTTATGGCAGCCTAAACTACTGAAACGATCTTCTTGATATTTTCTCAGTATGTTCATAGTGAACCGGTGGTGAAAATATTGAATTTTTGGATATTTTCAGTGGGCGTGGCAACTCCCACACAAACTGGGGATTTATTCGTTTTATATAAATTAGCATATTTGAATACTGCTGCAGCTAGAGTCTTGATATTTTGTGAAAGTTCACTAATTATTAGTCTGCACAGTTGTTCCAAAAAGGGGCGGTATTGGAAAAGTGGGCGTGGCACCTCCCATACGATGTTAAAACCTATTATCAAATATATTCAGTTCTATGACACTTAGAGTGCTGAAACTTTTCGTAAGTGCATCCAGCATCAATGTGCGTAGTTGTGCCAAAAAGGGGCGGTATTGGAAAAGTGGACGTGGCACCTCCCACACGAAGTTAAAACTCATTTTCGAATATATTCCGTTCTATGGCAGATACTATACTGAAATTTTGCCTGAGTGCATCCAGCATCAATGTGCGTAGTTGTGCCAAAAATGGGCGGTATTGGAAAAGTGGGCGTGGCACCTCCCATACGAAGTTAAAACCTATTATTGAATATTGTCAGTTCTATGACACCTAGAGTGCTGAAACTTTGTATAAGTGCATCTAGCATCAATGTGCATAGTTGTGCCAAAAATGGGCCGTATTGGAAAAGTGGGCGTGGCACCTCCCACACGAAGTTAAAACCCATTTTCGAATATATTCAGTTCTATGACAGATACAATACGGAAATTCTGTCCGAGTGCATCCAGCATCAATGTGCATAGTTGTGCCAAAAATGGGCCGTATTGGAAAAGTGGGCGTGGCACCTCCCACACGAAGTTAAAACCCATTTTCGAATATATTCAGTTCTATGACAGATACAATACGGAAATTCTGTCCGAGTGCATCCAGCATCAATGTGCGTAGTTGTGCCAAAAAAGGGCGGTATTGGAAAAGTGGGCGTGGCACCTCCCATACGAAGTTGAAATCCATTTTCGAATATATTCCGTTCTATGACAGATACAATACTGAAATTTTGTCTGAGTGCATTCAGCATAAATGTTCGTAGCTGTGCCAAAAATGGCGGTAGTGGAAAAGTGGGCCTGGCACCTCCCATACGAAGTTAAAACCTATTATTGAATATTGTCAGTTCTGTGACACCTAGAGTGCTGAAATTTTGTGTGAGTTCATTCAGTGTATATAGTTGTACAAAGATGGGCGGAAAGTGGACGTGACCCTTCCCATATGAAATTAAAACCGGTTTTAGAGTATATTCGACACAGAGATGGGCGGAAAGTGGCCGTGACCCTTCCCATTCGAAATTAACACCTGTTTTTGAGTATATTCGACACCGAGATTCCTATATTGTTGTGTGAGTTAATTTAGTTGTAACATGCTTAGACAATATACGATATGGGTGGGATTTGAAAGTTGGGGCATTTTTGATTTGAATTTTGATTTTTTTTTTAATTTTCTTTGGATTTTCTTCTTTTCAAGAAATCGGAAATTATATAATTGTTAAGTTTTTGTGTAGTTTGATTAGTGAACAATTTGATCGATTTTCTATGTGTTTTGAATGTAATGTAATTTCTTCTTACGAATGAAGTGTTTTGTTTATTAAATGGAAAGGAGGAGAATCACATTTAACAAAAAACCAATTTGATTTTTGACATTTCTTCCATTTTTCGGAGAAAACTAACGTTCTTCATGGAACATATCCATTTCTTTAATATCTCAGGGAAGTACCTTGATTATAAGTGGTACATAAATTTTAATTTTACCGTTTGTTTTTTTGCCTGGCGAAGCGGGCGGGGTTCAGCTAGTATATTATAATAATGAAGATTCACAATTTTCTTAATATGGTAATGCACTTCTGTGTGATGTCGACAGTCTCTAATCTACCGATATTACTGTGGAATACACTCCGTGGTGTTGGGTATATAAGATTCAGCCCGGCCATTAACGCCATTTAACTTGTTACTATTTAGGGTATTTAAGAATAAT
Organism: Polietes domitor; assembly: GCA_947397865.1. NCBI lineage: Eukaryota > Metazoa > Arthropoda > Insecta > Diptera > Muscidae > Polietes > Polietes domitor. The sequence goes on along the minus strand of OX377619.1, from coordinate 19,606,251 downwards.
TTTTTGAAAATTGCTGCCTTTTACTACAAATAGTGGACATGGTCTTTAAATTACATTAATATAATAATGAAGCATCACAATTTATTTCACAAATATCGCAATAAAAATAAACATATCTAATTTTCTTAATATTATTACATCCATACGTTAAGGTGATAGCCTTCAAACTGCTGACTATAATGTGGAATGCACTACTCTGCAATTAAAAAGTAAAATATTTGATTTTTCTTTATTCTATTATTCACGTGTTTTTCGTGCCGGAAAAATACGATTTTTATAAAAACGCCAAATTATTTTCAAAATCATTATATTATACCAAAATAACAAATGCAAATGAAATAAATAAGTTCGGTTCTTCTGTTAATTTCGACATCACTAATACAAATCATAAATGAATGTACAATTAAGGTGCTGCTCTTTCTTCTGCTGCACCTTCAGACAATAAATGTGGATAGACGAGTGTAGAGTGTGGGTAGATGAGTGCTGTACGACAAAGCAATCTGTGGGTTTTTGTTTATTTTGGTTGTTCACTTCAGAAATTTGCTTTGTGGAAAATGACTGCAAACAAATGTGAAACTATTACTTGATGATAACTAATATTATTGTAAGTCTGCCCCCAAGGACAATGAGCATTCAACAAAAGATGAATTAATTGAATTGTATAGATGAAGCTAAACTAAAAATGATAAACAATTTGAGAGTAACTCATATGTGAAATGAAACAGTTATGTTATTGGCTGGGTTATACTATTAAAATTAAAATTTCTCACAAAAACCACTACAGATTCGATTTTATAAACCACCCCCCCCCCCCAAACGACCGGAACTCCACAGTTTGCATCATTGCCAAACACTTTAATGTCGCTGAAACCAAATATACCATAACAGCACTATTTGCATAAACTTTTATTTTTTAATTTAACCATCTATGTGCAGTCAGTTTTCTCCCTCGAGTTAAACTTTCTTTATTACAACGAGAGAAAGGAATACAACTAAAAATGCAAAGGAGAAACGACCACATAAAATTATGAAAAATTATAATTTAATGAAAAAGAGAAAAAATGGCAAATACCCATTAAATATAATGAACAATAATGAGAACGATGATACTCGTACTCCGCCGCCACTACTTCTTAACCATTGAACCCCGGCACCACCCCACGACCACAACTGTCCACCACCAGAGTTCGACAATGCAAAAGAGGACTCGCAGAGCATTCACCGTCAATGCTTGTTCCTGGATGTCGGCATTGCCGTTGCTCGTCCTTTCTTTTCTATTTTTGACCGAGTGCAAAATTTCTGGGATTTGTATACCGCATTCATACCAAAGGTTTGGTATATGGGTGCTGTGGCTTTGGCCAGTTGTTTGTAACATCCGGAAGGCAACAAGAACAAATGCAAGATTTGTCTAACAGCCAACATTGGTTGGATTGTCTACATACTAAGTTTGTCGTTCTATTTGTAACACCTTGAGATACAGATGTCATACTAGAGGAGACTCAGACGTCTTCCAGCGTGTATTCCTGGCGAATCGGGAGGATTGACCAAAAGGCCGTCTTGGACGACAAAACATACTGATTTACTAAAATTCCCAAGGACGATTTTTGTCTCTTGTCTTGTCTCCGAAGGCATTCTATGGAGACCACCCTGCCAGAAGATTCAAGACTACATTATTTTCGATGGATCGATCTCTTTCTTGTCCGAAATGCTCTAAACTTCTACGGAAGGCCTGAGTTTCTGGACAACAACATAAATAGCTGTTGGTTATCTGCAACCAGAGTTGATGAAAAATGGACGATGCCATCGGCCAAAATTCAATAACTTTTCTTCTAGTAGATATTTCTTTAAGAGTTCTGTAAAAAATCAAATTAGACAAGAATCGGGAAATCACAGATTTTCACTTTTTCAGATTTTAAAGAAAATACAAATTTTTAAATCTTTTTTGTCTTTTGTGCTTTTTCTAACATATTTCTACGTGTTTGTTAATAATGTAAAGAAAAAATTTTATTTTTTTTTTGTATTACAGATTTTCACTTTTTCAGATTTTGAAAATTGAAAAAACGTAATTTCTTTTTTTGATTTTCTCGAACTGTTTCTCATACATTTTCAGAAATTTTGCAGAGATTTTGCTTTATTATGACGTCAAAACTATGTTTGTGCATATATAGTTTGTTTATCTAATATATAAAAATCAATGTGTGTCTGTATGATGCGTATAGGACGCCAAACCGGTGGACCAATTCGCCTGAAAATTTTACTGTATCTATCTTATGGACAGAGGATGGTTCCTGGATAGTCTAGGTCACGATAGGACAAAGGGGGTGGTACCTCCCACACACAAAATATTTTAAAACTATCACAACAGGCATACCGATGTGTGGATTCGCTCGATAATTTTACAGCAGCTAACTTCTGGGCAAGGAATGGTTCCAGGATATACTAGGTCATTAAAAGAAAAAGAGGCGTGGCACCGCCCACACAAACTATATTTTAAAACTATCATTAAACATATTCCGAAGTGCGGATTCTCTTGAAAATTTTAATGTGACTAACTTCTGAACAGAGGATAGTTTCTGAATGGTGACTATACAATGGTCATGATACCAAAGGACGTGAGACTGCCTACACCAACTATATATTTAAATTATCATAAAACACGTAACGAATGGCGGATTTTCTTGAAAATTTTAATGTATCTAGCCTGTGTAAAGAGTATGTTTTCTGGATATAATAGGGGTAGACACGACAAATGGACATGTTTATACCGTACACCCAAACAACGCAGAATGTTATTACTTGAGAATGTTATTAGTTAACGTGAGAGGACCCACTTCAGTTTCAAATTTAAGAGCAGTTGAGAGAGGCGTGTTTGAAAAACTGGGAGACCACATTAATGTATGCTTCTGTCAGCTGTCATCCTCTCCAGATACGAACTTTGTTTGCGACAATATTAAGAACTTGTTCGCCATCTAACTAGAGTTTGCATCCCGGGATTTCCCACGGCAAAATTCCCGGGAATTCGCATATTTTTCATTTCCCGTATCCCGGGAAATTCGTACGGGAATCCCGCGGGAATTCAGTAGAAACTTTTACATATTTCTTCGCACATTCTTGGCATTATTTCCACAATAAAATTAAAAATGTTGGATGACAAAATATTTTTAAGCTGCAGATATACACCCAAAATCCACTTTTTCGGATTTTGTCTGTCAAACTCCATATGAAAAAATTTAAAATCCGGAGAATGTAAATTTTGCCGAAAATAAATGAAGCAAGTCGTTTGGAAATATTTTAAACAATTCTATAGAAAACGCAAGTAACAATATTGTATTTAAAAATTCAAGACAGCTGCCTAAAAAAAGAATTTTAAGTTTTCGAAGCAGGACAAAGAACAGACAAGTTAAACATTATATTTATTTACTGTTAAGCCTACATCTGATGAATGTGAACGATCGTTCTCCGCCGCGTCCACATTTTCTAATAAAAAAAGAAATATCTGATGAGGCCATAAATGCATTGTCTACTCTTAATTCAAATATATGCTTGCATATGTACATACATACATTTCATTAATTTTGAAACTTGAAATGATGTTTGAATTGATTACACTTTATTATATGAGTTCTGTATTCAGGTTCGCTGTGAAATAAATATTAATTTTACTTTAATATAAAGTGAATGTTTCATTGAAAAAAAAATAAGCTTAACTCATGGTAAACAATATGTTGACGATTTCCCGTACTGTCCCGGGATCCCGGGAAATTGAAAAAATAATTCCCGTTTCCCGGGAAATAAAAAGTACGGGAAAATGCAAACCCTACATCTAACCCAAAAGACCTGTGGGAAAAACTCAAAGAGGATATGAGTGAGGACATTTTGCATCATTATCGCACCGTTACGATTCTATATTTTTGAGATTAACATGTTCAACGATACGCTGATAAAAATTTAAGACATATGCTCTCAAAATGGGATATCATTAGCTATTGATCCCCCGGTATTGCTGATACATTATTGGATGGAGGACGAACGGCACATTCAGCGTTGAAATTGCCATGGAATTGCAATTTGTCGATAATATTGGCAAAAGTTCAGGCATGACCAAAATGCTCAAAACATGCAAGCTGATTGTGTGAGATGACTGGACCATGTCACATAAGAAATCCCTACAAGCGCTTAATCGGACACTTCAAGATTTAAGATCAAATACACAACCAATAGGTGGAACTCTTATTTTACCAGCTGGAGACTTCCGGATTACTTCCAGTAATTCCAAAAGCAGCACCCGAATCTATGGCGATATGTAAAAATAATACCCTAGACCACGAAGTGGTGTAGGGTATAAAAAAATTAATCAGACCACCAATATGCTTGTACGTCTGCATCACGCTGACTCTGCAGCTAATTTTTCGAAACATCTACTGGATGTTGGCAATGGAAAAGTATCAGTTGATGCAGTGAAAAGGAGCAATTAATCGAGATAGTCTTCCCACAAATTACCACAAACTATGGTAACAGTGAGTGGTTTTACGTCCGCGCTATATTTGCTGCAAAAGAAAAAACAACGATGTTAATGCAATCAATAATTTAATTCTGGAACAAATTTCTAGGTGATTGCACACATTACAAATGGATGAAGTTGTCAACTATCGAATTGAATTTCTAATTCCGGAATTCCGCCGCATATGTCATCTCTTAAAATTGGTTCACCTATAATTCTCCTAAGGAATGTTAGTCCTCGATTGTGCATTTGTACTAGAATTTTTGTCAAGAGACAAGAGAAGCAACGATTTTAAATAGAAAATCAAATGGAAAAGATGTCCTTATACCACGCATTCCGATGATTCCCACCGATATACCATCCGATTTCAAACGACTACAGTTTCTGATTCGCGTAACATTTTCAATGACTATAAACAATGCACAGGGACAATCACTTGAAGTTTGTGGATTGAATCTGGAAAATCCATGTTTTTCACATGGTCAGTTATATGTAGCTTGCTCTCGAGCCCAAAAACTTTAATGTACTTGGACAAGGTGGGAAAATTGTAAATATCGTGTATCCCGAAGCACTGCAATGAAATACTGACTAACTTAACTAATAGACACAAAATACATTCATAGAAATAATTACAATAATTTATTAACTCTCTAATAAATGTTTCTTTTAATGTTTATTTTCTGTAAAGTTTTCTGTAATGTTTTATTTTCTTATAAGAAACACTGACAAAATTACTTAAATATTCATGACGTTTTTATATTTTAAAAACTTAATTTATGAATTTAATTAAATACGTATTAATTTAAACTAATTTACAGAAGTAAAAATATACAAAACAAAAATTGCCAGCATGCAAAGTTATATACATAGGAAGACGAAAACCCATGCAACGGCGTGTAAAAAAGCTAGTACTAAATATTTAAAAATATATATTTTTTGAACAAATGTATGATTTTGAACCAACACAACATTTTTCCTTCAAAAACGTTTAACGAAATATATAAATATTTGGAAAGGATGAAGGGTTTCCTGTTTTTTTTTTCAAAATCTGAAAAACGTGAAAATCTGTTTTACAAAAAATATTAAAATTTTTTCTTCGCATTATGAACAAAGACGTAGAAATATGTTAAAAAAAGCACAAAAACAAAAAATATAAAAATTTTAATTTTCTTTAAAATCGATAAATACGAAAGTAGTAAATTTTGTGCCGATTTCTAAAATATATCTGATTTTACGATTTTTTATGTTAATATCTCAAAATAATCATTAGGTCCTTGTCTAATTTTAGTTTTTTTTACAGAACTCAAAAATGTCCACTAGAACAAAAGTTATTGAATTTTGGCCGATGGATTTTGATTCTGAACCACTGTGCGATGTCGGCCTTAACTCGATTTCCTGTATCAAATTTATGCAAAATTTGACATTTGAAATCGACCTTAGATCGATTTCAGATTTTTTATTTCTAAATCAAATTGTTTTTTAGAGTGCTATGCCAGTCCACATTGCCTTGTCTGTGGCGTTTCATTGCTGCCTGGTTTTGTATTCTTTTTTAATAAACGATAATAAGCACGAAAAGAGTGTCAATTAACGGACCTCAAGAAAATGGCCAGGCTAAGTTGTGCAAAAGTAAAATTAATGGCGCTTGAGCGTAAGAAAGCAAAAAACGATGACGACGTCGACGGCAACAACAAAAAGTGTTGGTTTTGTTTTAGTTGTGTCTTCCGTGCTGCCTTCAAACCCAGTGATACTGTGTTTCAATTTTTTTGCGTCCACGGCACTTGTGGCACTCTGCGTGTCCATAAACTTCACTTGCACTTTACATTGGCAGCCAAGCACAGTGGAATGAAATGCAGACCAATGGCTATAGAAGGATCGGTTAACAACGTTCCTATTGCAGGAGAGTAAACGCCAAGGCAAAAGACAAAATAGTAAATGCTTAATAAGAAAGATGTTACACTGCTAACGTGTAATAAAATCATGCCAAAACTACCAGGCTGTAGCCCACTGTATTGTGGTAAAAAGGACGAGAAAATATTTCGAATGAAGTTTAAAGTGGCTGCGTTTAAAACAAAAGTGTGGAAAAGTTTTATGTTCGGTGTGTAAAATGCAAAATATAAGAGAACTTTCGATGAGTGAAAATTGTCAAAAAGCAAAAAGGCGAAAATGGATATTGCCAGAGATTCAATTTGGAGAAAAATAAGGCCAACTTTTAAATAAAATAAATTATAATAATTTGTTTAAAACCGGATAATACAACTCCAGGGCGAGCTATAGCAATCGTATGGGAAAACTGTAAGCAAGTATGAACCGATCTGACCTACTTTCACCACAGACGTCTCTGGTGGATATATAAGGTGTTGTGCCAAATTTGAAGAATATTCGTCAAAAATGTGGCTTCCAGAGCGGAAAAGGTCATATTGAGAGTGAAATTTGTATGGGAGCTATATTTGAATCTGAACCGACCAGACTCACTTTCACCGTAGATGTTTCTAGTTAAAATATAAGGTGATCTGACTCACTTTTACCGTAGATGTTTCTGGTTGATTTATAAGGTACTGTACCAAATTTGAAGCAATTCGAGTAGAATTAGTGGTTTCTAGGGCGGAAAAAGTCTAATCGGGAGCATATGGGGGGCTATATATAAATCTGAACCGATTTGCTTCAAATTAAATAGCGTTCGTACTTGTCCCGTAAAATTTACGTGTTCTAATATTTGTTATGATTGTACAATAATTGCGACCTGTATTTTGATTACAGAATATATGGACGGCTGGACAGACATACAAACTGACATTGTTAAATCGACTCAGAAAGTGATTCTAAGTCGATCGGTATTCTTAACAATGGCTCTATCTCGCATCTTTTTGGGTGTTACCCTAGTGGAGGGTATAAAAAAGAAAATCAAAACGTTTTAAAAAATACAAAAATTGTTTATTTAAAACTTGAGGAATTTGTGACTTGGAAAGTGTAATGGACTTCTGAGCGAAATTGTTTTTAAACTTCTTGCAAAGAAAAACTTAAGAAAATGGTATATCGTGCAGCAAAAATGTCTATAAAATGTTTAGAAAATTCATTCATTCATTGACTTGCCTTATGAAAAATATTCAACAAATTTTATCGCATGAGATTTTTGGATTTTTTATTGATATTGAGGGATTTTGGGCAAATCGATAGGGTAACGTCGAAAATTTGTTCGTTTGACATAACACCATTGGTGCTACTTTATTTGTTAAGATTCAACATTTCTTGGGTTGAACAAAACTAAAAAAACTTCCTTTCCAAATTGACTGGCGAACAAGAAAGATCGTATTATTGAAAGATGAAAACAAAACAAAAGATGAAATCTCAACTCAAACGTATACCAATCAATCAAAAAGGATTTATTATACAATCACGTGCTTGAAATCGTGGAAAAGCATAAGGAATGATATCGGGAAATAGACCGGTGAAGTTATGAGAATCTATTCTCACCCACTTTTACTGATTTCAAACCTGCAACATCGCAGAAGTATTCTCATCGCTTTTATACGTGGTGTATGCCAATAAACACTTTCAACATTCCCTATATATTTCAAGCTGTTGTCAATTTTGTTGGAATCAGGAAACAAAATTCGTTTCCAGCACTTAAAAGGTTTTTTTTTTCAATGGCATTGCATTGCTCCGCAGTCATTTTTAAAATCATTTTTTGCCCATGTAGGAGAATTTCTTCAAAAGGAGACACTAAAAACGCAGAGTAAAGAAGTATTTCCCAGCACACATTTCGTGGATATTTTTTACAAGGAGGCATACGACCATATTGTGCATAGGACGTGATAGCCCCACATAGACTTTTTATCATAACCAAAAGCTTTTCTGGCGCATTTTACGGGGTTTATGTGAAAGCACTCTAAAATTAACCACTCCTATTCCTGTGATTTAGGAATACCAGGATCATAGCAGGATGACCTTCATAAAATAAAGTTCGGAATAAGAACCACCACATCAACATCGTAGCTGAAATCCACAGAACAGATCTCAGACGTTTTGCTGGGTTAACTTACTTACATCGATCGAACCAGCATATAAATGTATTGGTAAAAATAAATTAGAAAAATCAACTAAAAGTGTGTGAAGTGAAAAGAAATATTGGTTCAACTGCAGAGAGCTTGACAGTGTTATTCAGTTGTCTTCTAAACTTGTTCATTGACATTCAAAGTCCTTAAACAATTTTCAAATCGAATATCAAAAGATCTAAAACCACCCAAAAACATCCAATATTAAGAATTTTGAATGCATAATCGCATTTTTAGTTGATTTCGAAAAAGACATATTCTAGTAAAAAAGATCAGTGAATGTTCGTCTATATAATTTGATTAACATGGTGCTTGTGAACAGATAAATAATATTAAATTCAACATTTAAGTTTAACAAAAACAAACTAGCACAGTTTTGACAAAAATGTGTTCAGAGTTACTTTCTTTTTGCATGCCTACATAAAAAAGTGCTTATTATCATTAGTTATGACTAAAATTAAATTCATTGATCAATTTGCTAAATAATTGTCTAAATCTACAATAATTTACTTAATGTTCTAAAGGTAATATCACAGTTAATTTAATTATCACAGAGTAACATATATTAAGTATTTTTATTCGTCATTATTAGGATATGCAAAACCATATGATCATTAACTAATTTACAGTCATCATCATCTTGAAACACGTAACTACGTCACACCATACATCATTTGGAAGTAGAAAAGACCTCTTCGAATTTCAGCGAATGTGTTGGTAAGTCTTGTTTTTTTTTTTGTTCTTCTTTATAATGTTTTTGCATATCAATAGAATGTAAGAGACAGTGTAATAAGTTTAAAGAGAGTGAGTGAGAGTGATAAGCAAAGAAGAGGAGGAAGAGAAGAGTGTGATTCTTAATAATTCAACTCTAAACTGTCCCCATGATAATCTCGTTGAAACACAATGGACTTGAAACTTTCTTTTAAATAATCTTTGTTGTATCTATCTTTGATCGATTTGATGTGTTAACACTCTTCTTTTTTAACTCAAGTTTTTATGCTTCTTCTTTGATCTCTCATGTCTTATTTGGTTGGTGATCTACATACCTTCTAAAGGGCAACGAACAATTTTGTTTTGATATGAAATAAATACCCTACAGTTCTAATGAATATATACATACCCAACATTGCGTAATATGAAATGATGCAACTAATTCTAGATCCCTAATTATAAGATTGTTAGGTTTTGTTTTGTTAAATTAGTACACCTTAACCGCATTTTTCTAATGGAATCATGCCTTACTATTTTATTAATAAATATTTAATAGTTACAATTATGGATTGCTAAATTTGAAATTCAGAGTTTTCTTAATATGACCATGACCAGGAGGAAATAGGAAATATGTAACCGTTTGTATAAGGGCTTCTAGATACATAATATTCACGCCACTAGAACATAGCGTAGGGGGGGTCATGAGGCGAAGCTCTCCTATAGTCACCATGGAGATGTTAAGAATAACCAGTCAACATCAATATCTTTTGTTTAAATTTCAATTTTGGTTACTACTCTTACAGGGGTATTTTGATTTGCAAAGTTGTAATGATGGTACATGTTAGTTAGTTTTTTTTAATAAATAGGGAGTCCATATAATATTATTGCCATGTTAAACTCCGGATAGAAGGGAAAGGACACGAATCCCCCAACCGACTGCTAGCTAGCATATTCAAGGCTCCCGCAGTCCTACTCCTGACTATCTACACCAAAATGATTTGAATGTTTTTCTAAGCAATTAAACGTGATAACTTCATAAGAAATTATTTGATTATACAGCAGTGTGTTCATTACAAAAGGGATCCAATATGTTTCGCGTTCTCAGTAGAATAGAAATTTTTTCATTTTGACTCTAAAAGTACGGACTTGAAAAAGTCCTCTTAGTCAAACGATTTTCAGGACTCTGGCTACAGCCGCCTGATTGGTGCCAATTTAATTCCATTAAGATCGTGAAGTTACGAATATCGAAAGATCTCTTTATCTTTATCGTCTACATAGTCAGAGCAATGTACACAGTGAATTTCACAATTTTAGCTGTAGCCGTTTGGTTGGTACGATTTGTATCCCCAATCACTCCATTTTCCGTTTAAAAGTAAAAGTTTCGAAAAATTCCTTTATGTTTCGCGTCTATACAGTCCAAATGAATGTATAGGCCGAATTTTATGATTTCAACTTCAGCGGTTTGGTTGGTACCATTTTTATCCCTCTTTTTCAATGGTATCACTTAAAAGTACGAATTTCAAAAACTCTTTCTATTTACGTGTCTACACAATTAGAGGGATGTACATACCGAATTCCATGATTCTAGCTGTTGTCGTATCATTGGTACCATTTGTATCCCTTTTCGTCCCAAAAGTATCGAACTTAATCGTTTCTAGGGTAATTAGTTAACAACACTTTTTGAAAATTCTAAAATCCAATAGAATTAACAATTCAATTACAGATAAGCAATATAAGACTCCAATTATTACCCATTTTATTTACTACTCGTTCCTTTCTAGTATATCTGTTCCCACTTTACTGAATACTACCAATAATCCCACAAACACAACACCGATCTGGCCACACAAACGCACGTTGTCTCTAATGTCGGTTGAAAAAGGGGCACTCTTTTTTACAGCTACTCACAGCAAAAACAACTGCCACTACATTTCAAAGCTAGCTAATGCAAAAGATAGTAATGAAGTTCAGGTTGCTTTTTTACAATTTGTGTCTTTTCAATGCGACTACACCCCCCAAAGCGTCAAACCGAGAGGATAGAATCCTGAAACATTTAGAAATGTTGCACATCGCACACACACAATCGCACTCACAAGGACACCACAACAAATGACATTAGCGCATGCTGCAGGGCATTGTTGGGTGGGCAGAAGGAGCTGCAGCAGCAGCAAAAGAAAAGAAAACAAAATGAGTGGCAAAATGAATGAAATGAAGGATAGTTTGCTACCAAATGGGTTTACGTTGCGCTGCTACTCACTTCCAACCGACTCATTAAAAGTTAAATATGCACATGGAATATGAGAGCTGTGAACACGGTAGAGTGGGAGGAATTAAATATATGAAAGGAAGCGTACAGAATTTTGGGATCTTCTTTTTGTTTGGTTTTGTGTCTGGACCCTGAAAGAATGTTGTGGTGAAAGGAAGGACTGGAAACTTCCATAATTATGCGTGAAGCATGGTAATTACAAGCACTTCGTAGGGTCTACGAAACATTAGATGCAAACAAAAGAATGTCTGAAATTCAAATTAGATAAGTGTGATATAAAAAGTTGCTAAATTATTGGAAATTATGTAGGTCAAATTATTCAAAAAAAAACTTCGCAAAACACGAAAACATTTTTTCAAAGTTGTTTCACTGAAAACAAAAATCGTAAAATTATGAGAGATGTAAACTGGAATGACTTGTAAAACTTGTATTTTTGCAAAAATTTGATATTAATAAAAACTCAATCGATTACTAACGAATTTTCAAAAGCAAAGCGGTGTTTTACTCCTTACTAAATGTTTTATTAATGTAAATTTACAAGTGGTAAATTTTACATGAAGTAGCTCCCGATTTGACATTTTCCGTTCTAGAAACCACATATTGTACTCGATTTTCTTTAAATTTGACACAACATCTTATAATCCCAACTACAAACAACTATGCAGAAATTGGGTGAGAGCGATTAAGATTTAGATATAGCCCCCACACAAATGACGCTCCCGATTTGACATTTTCCGCTTTAGAACCACATATTGTACTCGATTTTCTTTAAATTGGCACAACATCTTATAGTCCAACTAAACAAAACTATGGTGAAAGTGGGTAAGATCGGTTCAGATTTAAACATAGCCCAAATAATAATTTGCACTCAAAGTTTAACCGATTTTGGCCAAACTATACATTTTTATATTTCACCTATATCGTTCCAGGTTTCATTATATCCTCATACAAATGTCCAATAACATTGTTTGTCAAACACATACATTTACAGGATACAAAAAACCTTCCCGTTTTCATTTTTTACCGAATTGAATTGTATTCGGATAGAAAGTGGAGTGTATTATGGAGTTGGTCCTGCCGACTTTAGCTTTTCCTTACTTGTTTATTTTTTTTGTAACATAATTTCGTGTAACATAAGATATAAAAATCGGAAAACCTTCGAACATTTCTCGTTGATTTAACACTGAATTCTTATTAACTGTAATATTTTGCTATATGGGAAGTGGCCGTGGTCTCCCATTTATATAATATAAGGTTCGACAAAATTTCGTGGCAAAGTTGCGATTGTATTATAAAATAATGAACTTTGTCAATAAAATTTTGAAAACGGTACATTGTGGGACCTCTGTAAATTATATTTCTAATGTATGGTCCTAATAAAAAATAAAACTTGCAAGACTGCACTTTTGTATTCAATTAAAATTTTTGAATTTTAAATCAATAGCCAGCCAATATATATCGCTTATAGGTTTTCCTTTGTAAAAATAATTTTACATTTGTTATATAAATTGATTTCTGCCACAGTGTATGATATTCAAAACAATAAATTACATGGATTCATAGCTGAAACATTGAATAGAGCTTAACTTTTGAATTTTGCTGCCCAGCAAATAAGGCATGAAATGAGCATAGCGCCCCTTGCACACACCATCTCTTTCGCCAATTATTCGGACATTGTCTCGCTGCGTCCATACGTTTCGCAGTGGCACTGACGGAGGCAACAATTTTAAAATACCAAAAGAAATCATCAATTATAAATAAGGATTACTATTAATTGCAGAAAATCTTTTTGTGCGAATAACTTCTGAGCCATATGAATTCTTCGGGGATGTAATAAAATTATTTTGGGATCTTTTAAGCCAATGACCAATTTGTATGCCGCTTCTTGTCGCTGTCACTGTCGTTGTTGCAGCAGTCCGTTTCGAATGTGTGTCCGTGTGTATCGGTTTCGGTTTTTCCTCGAGCCCGTCTCTTTAGCTCCCCTTTCATTTATTGTTATTTGTTTAACAAAATATCAGAGCTCAAACAGCAACAACTGCAAAAAT